>OY757913.1:78261039-78349246 GCA_963585895.1 Sepioteuthis lessoniana | reverse complement strand
TATATATATTAATAATGTTTTTGGAATTGCTGTAGTTAGGTTCTTAAAATGAAGAAATGTGAACTGAAAATTAATGAAATATCAATTTTTTTTTTCATTTGTCCTGCATTTTCTCACATTTTCTTTTTCTTATTATTTTTATCTCATTTTAATTCATACCTCTCATATTCTTTAAACTTTGTTTCGTTTTTTTTTTTCAACTTTTTTACTCCTTCCATCATTTTTTTTGTTCTTTTCAAGTGATGCCCACAACTAATATATCAATTTCATACCAGCCTTTTATTGAAATCTCTGATTATAGATAAGACACATCAAATGAGATATTAGAGTATAAATTAAGATGATATGTAAAGTTAAGGTCATCCCTGACCACTTAGAATGAAATATATATATATATATATATATATATATATATATATATATATATATATATATATATACACAACTGTTTTTACAATGTGCACTACACCATATCACCTTAAAATATTTGATGTGAATAACCAAACTTTTTCTTTTGATTTTACATTTTTGTTTATTTTTTTTTTTTTGTATAGTTTTTGTCTTTTATTTTATTTCTTGGTGGGTTAGGATAAAAATTTTCTGTATTTGTGGACTTAATTTATATATTGCCAAGAATTGATGTGATGTCACTGTGACCCAACTTTATTTTATCTTTTTTTTTTTTTTCCTTTTCTGTTTGCCATATTATTATTTGTGGATTCAGCATTTTCAAATGATTTTCTTGATATGTTTCTTCTCCTGCACTCTCCCTACAAATGTATTCATTGTCATTTTTTGTCTTTGCTTGAATGAAGCTAAAATGATAAGACCTTTACTCTTTAATTACTTTAAACAATCATTTAAAAATTCAGATCAAATTAAAAGTTCCAGAAATATTACTTGAAGATTTAAATTTTGACTGTAAAGAAAAATTATTAAGAAATTTTACAAATTGTTAATCCTTTTATATGTAAATACAATTTTTACCTCATCTGGATTGCACTCAAATCATTAATGAAATGAATGGCTTCAAACTGTTATCAGCTAATGTACATTGTTAGATGGAGTTTTGGATCACCTATCTTTGCCATCTAAAAATTTTTATTGACTTTTTAAAAAAAAAAATCTTTTAATTATTATTCTTTAAATTGAAGAGTTTCAGGTTTTCTTTTCTAAATTCTGAAAAGATATTTTAAGTGGAGGTTGCAGGTTCAATCCTAACTGTAGGTAAATAACATGGAATACTTTTTCTTACTTAACACTTGTATCCAGTTATGGTTAATGGAATTAGAACACTCTACCCCCATGGATTAAATAAAGGGTATGGTTCAAAGTTTTGTGTAGGCTCCCAAGTTCATCATGAGGCACCTGAAGAAGGCCAAAGGACACATTGGCTGTAATGTGGTGAATGTAACAGTAAAGATAAAGATAATAGTCTGAATACACTAAATAATAAAAATTCTCAAGTTTCATTTCAGAAATTTAGACAAATAAGGTCAGTTATTTTAAGTTTAATAAAGGGTTTTAATTTGTCCTAAAGTGGTTTCTGACTTGGATTCTAGTTTCAGATTTGAAAAATATGGTCAACCCACTTGATTAAACAGGCATGATTTTACAATGCACTTGTGCATTAACATTTTGAGGGGCATTATTTGCTAGTTTCAAATGAGTTACAAATTCAGGGATTGTTTCACCACAAATATATATAACAAACTGAAATCCTCCTTGTTGAATTTAAACAAATAACTTTTTATCTATCTATCCATTTATTTTTTTGATAATTGTGATCTCGGCTGCTTAATTGATACTAACTGAAGAAGATTTTTAAAAAGTCAATGACAAAAATTTTAGGTGTGATTATACATGATCCAAAACTATGCTATATGTTGTTATTTTCAATATTTGTTATTTTTATTCATTCTATTTCTTGTATATTAAAGATCTTTTGTTAGTTGATATCATTTCAAGAAAAGAATACCTCTCTTTTATATAAGGTGTCTACAAAAGAAATTGACAGTTTTGAAAATTTATCTAAAAAACTATTATTTAAGATATTAATACTGATTTTTGTAGAGAAATACTTGAGGTTCATCATTAAGGCTTTTGGCAGTACCAGACGTTTCATTGTCTGTTACATTGCCAAGAACTATTATTATTCAGAAGGTATTTTTGTGTTCGCAATTTAATTAAGCAAAAATAATTTTGTTTGGGTCTTGTTGTAGCAATTAAGTATATATTTTGTTAATCACTGCCAAGATAATCTGTTTACAATTGGTACAAGAAATTTAAAATAACAGGATGTTTGTATAAAGGTAAAAGTATCTGGTGACCATCAAAAAGCATCAGGAGTGTGTTCATGCTATTTAATTGTCCACAGAAACTACTAAGATAGCAAAGATCAGAACTTACAAATTCCATACCAAAACTGTTTTGAAAAAAATTACCGAAATTATTGAAAAGGGTTTCTTAAAGACTGCATTTATTGCAAAGTTTAAACAACTAGGATTAAAATCACACATCATGATTTCTGTACAGAAATGCTGGAACATTGTGAACATGTAAAGTTCTGAAACTATATTTCTTTTATAGACACCCTATACTTGGACAAAAAAACAAATTATCAAGAAACGTGAGGAAATAATATTTACCTAAGTTAGAGAAGTTAATTGTCTTTGAAAAAGCTGGATCTGTAGAATTAGTATAATTCCATTTTTTGTTGTTATTGCTGTAATTTAAAGAATCTTTTATTGAAATAAGTAATTATTTTAGCCTTATGGTATTAATTTGTTTATAATTGTTTATTAAAATTTCAGAAGTTTGAGAATTTTTTTGACGATAATTCAAAATTAGTATCTTGGCTGAAAATAAATTTCTTTTAAAGTCTTTGTTTTTAATGTTTTTTTTTTTCATTTTATTTTCTTTTATTAGAATTCCAATTTTTACTGAATTTGTGAATTATTTTTTCTAAAAATATTTTCATTTAAATTTTCTGCTATATTTATCTTTAAATTTTCAATGATAAGAACATTTTCCTGTTGATTTCATATTTTCATATTTTTGTCCTTCATTTTAATTGATATTAGATTTTAACACTGAATTTAGGTTCTAATGATTAAAAAGAAATTATTTTTTGTTTCCTCTTAATTATTTCTGTCATATTTGCCAGTGTTGTAATTCAATTATAAAAATATTTTTGTCCTTTCATTGGCATTTATGCAAAATCATGACCAAAGTAGTGAAGTGTTTAATTATTGAAATTATTTTTGCATGTTATTTCAGTTGCTTACAAAGTCAAAGCTTAGGTAGTGGTATACCTTTGTGTTTCATGGCAGTGCTTCCCAAATTATGTGCTGTGGCATACTGGTGCACTTCAAGATGTAGCTATGTAGGCCACCAAAAAAATATATGCAAAACCAGCATAAAAGAAATAACTTCTATTGTAGTTTGACATATTTGGAAAATAAATTATCTTCCATTAAATTCCGTTTGACATATTTGGAAAATAAATTATCTTCCATTAAATTCAAAAGATTATGATTGGGTTCAAAACATTTTCATAAAAATTTTATCTAATATTTGGTAAAGAAGAATTAGTTTCTACATTCATTGCCAGTGGAAATCAAGCATGAATCAATCTATCATTCTATTAAAGCATATCATTCATTTGCTAAAAAGAATTTTATCAGTTTGATTTAATTTTTCATGTCATATCTATGTGATTAGGATTTTCTTCTCTTACTAACATCAAATCAAAAAAATACTTGAAAGAAAAAAGAAAAACTTCTCTGCACAGAAAAGGAAATAAGAATATTTTCTAGAAAATGTCAGTATGAAATATTATACTCCATGTTTCTCATTGATAACTGTTCTCAATTAACTGAATAAAAAAATGTAATTTCTATTAATGTTTTGCCATTTTAATCACTTTTTATGTTGAAATATATTGATACCTTTTTAAAAGCATTTTTGAGTTCATGTGCAAAGTGCACCAAAATATTTTTGTTGCTGCTAAAGTTAATCCTGAACAAGAAAAGTTTGGGAACTACTTTTTTTTATTGTAGCCTTCAAAAAGATCTTTTTTTTAGAGAAATTATATCAATGGTGTTTCCTTTTTTATGCAATATGAAATTAATCCATTGTACATTTAGAAAACTTTTTCTAACACTGCTGAGTAAATCGATTATTTTTGGGGAAATGAAAGTAGAAGAAATGATATAAGAATTAAACTCTTGGTTTTTCTTGAGAGATTAAAATAATCAGCAAATTTATCTTTATAAACAAGAATAATTTGTACAAGTGAAGATAAATGAAAGAAGAAAATTATAATAAAAAATACTTTTCCCTTTTAAAGAATCAATATGTACAATTAATGGTGATTTGTTCTTGTCAATTAGTTTACTGGACTTTTTCTCTCTATATCAATAACTTTTTGAAAAATACTATTTTATCTTTCTCTCAAAATCTGATTCTTTAATTTCTTGTAAATATAAAGTCATTTCTAAAGAAATACTTTACAAATAGATAGTTTTTTTTAATAAATTTTAGTTGTTACATTTATTTAAAAAATCAGGCACCAATATAACTATGTGAAATATGATGTCAAGAGTTTATATGCAATGTTCGTGAATTTATCACTTGAACATTTTCTGATAAATAAAATGACCTTCAACTTTAGTCACACTTTTATTGATATACTAAAATCATACTATCATAAATGCATTGTTATAAAGAAGGACATTACATTGTCATAATTTAAAAGGAAGAAAAATGTTTTCAGAATAAAGTAAAAAAGAAATTTTCAAATAACTTTGCTGAATATGCTTTCAGTACTGTTTATTTTTATTCTTGGAGAACTTTACCCAGTTTAGAATTATTTTTTGGTTAGCATAGTGCCTGTCATTTTCATAGGATTATTTCTGTATGGATTAGTGATTCTGCATAATATTAAAGTGCTCTATTTTTTGGATCAGAGTGTAGCTCCCTGGTCATTGGGCTAAATTACATCTATAGGATTTGTTCCTCTTTCCTTGGATATACATAAAATTAATAATGATAAAAGTGAAAAATATTTTGAAAAATTATGAATTTATAAAATTATAATTATTTTAACAAATTAATAAAATTTGTCTAAAAAATTATTGTTGTTGTTGTTATTTGTTTATTATTATTATTATTATTATTATTATTATTATTATTATTAATAATAATAATAATAATAATAATAATAATAATAATAATAATAATAATAATAAGCAGCAGCCTGCAGCCACAGCAAGTGAATAGCAAGTGTGGATTTTGTGGAGACAGAAGAATCCATTAATCGCATTATAAACAAATGCAGCAAACTGTCATAAAAAGAGTACAAAACTAGATATAACTGAGTGGGAAAGATGATCCACTGGGAATTGTGCAAGAGTTTAGAATTTGACCATAGTAACAAATGGTATACGCACAAACCAAAATTCATCCTAAAAAATTAATCTCACAAAATTCTCTGGGATTTTGAGATACAAACTGATCATCCAATCCTGGTTAGAAGGCCAAATCTGATGTTAATTTATAATAGAACAAGAACTTGTCATCTGGTGAGTTTTGATGTTCCAGCAGGCTACTAAGTAAAAATGAAAGAAAGCAAAAAGATAGACAAATATTTGGATCTTGCTAGAGAATTGAAAAACCTGTGGAACTTGAATGTGGAATGGTCCCCAAGGGCTTGGAAAAGAGACTGGAGAAATTGAAAATCAGAAGAACCAAGACCAGCCAGACTACAGGATTGCTAGAATATTGAAAAGAGTCCTGGTGTCCTGAGGAAACTTGCTGTCACTCATTCTCCAGTTAAAGTCCACCAGTTAAGACTGCTGTGAAAAAAATCACAAGAAGTAAAGAAATAATAATTATAATAATGATGTTGATGATAATGATGATAAAAAACAAAACAAGAAATTTTTTTAATAAAAATTGATTTATTTTAATTCTGTATTTTGTTTTATCAGTAAAGTTAAAAATTTGAAATTTAATGCTCACATTATGCCTTCATCTGGATAAAAATGTTGCCCCAAAGTATAACTTACCAATAAATAAAGTAGCATCTGTTCTGCAAATACATAAATGAACCTGAATTGTTCACTAGTATTTTTAATCAGCAAATATAGCAAATATATATACTAACTAAAGCGCTTAATTATGTCTGCTAAGCGATTGAAATTGAAATTGCAGCTGATTAAAAACATCTCTATAAATTTTTTACAAAGCATTATTGACTTTATAAGATAATATAAGAATATAAACTGTGAATTTCTTTTGTTATGTGGATTTATCTTTTGTAGTAGCTGTTACCATTTGTAACAATTATTTTACTTATAAAACATCCATGTTTTGACTTCTTACTCACTATAAACAGGGACTTCAACTAGTACTTAATAGATCCTTACTTTTTAGTCATACAAAAATGATGGCATCATTCCACATGTGCATTCATTTAAGTTCATTGGGAAAAATTTTTTTCTAGTTATTTTATTTTTTATCATTTGAACTAATCAGATTGACTACAATTTTTTTATTTGTTGAAAAAAAAAAAAATTTTACATTTTACAAGGACGGTTCACTTTCACATTCTAATTCAATTTAGAATGTTCACTCATTTCTGTAACAAGTATAAAAAAAAAATCCCTACCTTTCTCCCTTAGTAAAAAAGGAATTAAAATAAATTGACCTGCCTGGTTATTTGTTATTTCTTGTGCTAAATGTTTCAAAAATGGGTGATCATTCTACATTGAATTAAAATGTGAAAGTGAACCCCCTTTATAAAATCTAAAATAATTGTTTTTTTTAGGGTGGGGATTAAGAATATTGTGGTGAGTTTCAGAATCTATTACTTAAAATCACAAAAAAAAAATGCTTCAAGAAATTTTTTTCTTTGTGAACTTGAACGGTTTGCACAAGTAAAATTTTACCAAAATGACCATGTATTTTAAGTAAAGTAAAGTTGGTGACTGTAGTCAAGGGCAATGCGAAGGCTCCCCTTTCAATAGCTATTACACCGAGGTGTAGGGGAGGGTGGTACTCCTTTCCCTAGATTGCTCCACTTTACCCTTGATCCTCACCTTATAATATTGAGTGCTAAGCAAGGTGGCATCAAGTACCATGTTTTGAGTCTTTGGTATGACACAACCTGGGATTGAACTCCAGTCTCCCGGACCATTGGCAAACACTCTAACCATTTTGCCAATGGCCTGGTTTTTTAATGTATTAAAAAATGTTAGCTTATTAGGTATTTAAGGAAAAAAACATTTTCAAATGAAAATATATTATGTATTTATATTGAAGCTTATATAATGGAATTCAATATGTGGTTATATTCAGACTTATATTTGGATTATAGAAATTTATCAGAATTAGAATTAGCTTAATTTTTTCATGAAGTATTATTTGTATTTGTATTTATGTTCTTTTTTTCTCTGTGTTATGTATTTAATAAAAAAATATTGTTTCTATTATTCTGTGTCAAGTGCAAGTTACTTGATTTTTTAATGCTGTATTCAACTTGTCTTCATTTGAATCGATTGTTAGCATTTGTAAGCTAATTTGATTTATTAATACAAATAGGTTTTTTGTTCTTCCAGTGAAATGGTGTGGTTGAATGGTTTCATGATTAAATGGAAATAACCATATTATCACTGAAATCAGAATCAGTTCAGTGTAAAGATATTAATCCCAACATGAAAGATGTATTCAAAAATAAGGATGATATAATAAACTTGTGAATGATAGGTCAATTTTTAAAATATTGTTAGGGGGTTCAAGAATGAGCAAAGAAATGTCTGATTTCATTAATCAATTTAGATTTTTTAATCATGAATTATTTGCTTTGCATTTATGTGGATCTGAAATATAATTCATTGTATTTAATCCAATGTTCTTTTTTTTAATTGTTTCATATTATATCTTGGGCTGAACATTATTTCACTATAACCAGTAAACTATGTCTCTTACTCAGATACTAATAATAAAAGGCCATAGCTACTATTTGTAGTTTTTCTTTTATGGAATTATAGGATAACTTTAAACAAAGAATTTGATAGCTAATGACCTGAAAAACAGCTTTAAGAAAAAAAAATTTCTTTTTATTCAAAATCTTCCTTTCTCTAGAACTTTTTCACATTTTACACTAGATGTTTTCTGATCATGATTAAAGGTTTCAACTACTGTATAATAATCATAATCATTATATGATGCTGTAACTGGTACATACAGTTTCAAAGAAGATTTTATAAATATCACTCAATTTTTCAAATCATATCTGGAAATGATCTCTACTAAATACATTAAATTTTCTTCACAGAATGACAATCTTATGTGATTACCTGATATTAAAAGTTCTCCTTTCTTTTTTTTTTTTTTTAGTTTTTCTCTATTGTTATTTTTTATCATAAGTCGATAAATTTTTTGTTTGCCCAAGTCAGCTGGGGCTGTAGAATACACTGACTGCATCTCTGCAGTGGGGTAACACTCTTCCCCATGAGTGTCCTGTTTATGACACTAAACAATCTGATGGTGAGGTTCCAGTGATGCTGGAGCTTTGGGAGTACCCCTTCATTGCCATTGCTCCCAGGTCCACTCTGGCCTGGCGTGGTAGCACCTGACAGGGCCCTATCTATGGGTTAAATAGAACTAATGGCATACTTATGCTAAACTGAATTGTTTGAATCTGAACTGTTTGACTAAACTGAATAGCTTGAAATAAAGATGTTTTTGACAATTAAACCATACTTACATTTAAACTGCATACTTAGAACTACTTTCATAATCTGTACTTACATTTAAACTGTGTGCTTATGCTAAACTGAATTGTTTGAAGTTGAACTGTTTTTGACATTGAAACTGTACTTACACTAAAATGAGTTCTTATATATAGAACTGTTTTGACATTTAACTGTATAAACAAAATCTGTACTTATACTAAACTTAATTACCTGAATTAGAACTGTTTGAATAAACTGAATAGCTTGAAATAGAAATATATTTGTCAATTTAAACTGTGTGTTCATTCTAAACAGAATTGTTTGAAATAGAACTGATTATTTACATAAAAATGGATTTGGTGTTAAATGACCTACAATGGTTGATATGCTATTAAACCCAACCAACCAACCAACCAACTGAATGTTTTGTTTGTTTGAGATCAGAAAATAAAGTTGCTTCTAAGTTCATTAGATTCTATTCTCTCATATCATAGTTTGCTTAAGTAATTAACTTAGTGTGTTTTGATAAACAGCAAAAATAAGATGTAATAAAGATCATCATAAAAACTGAAAATTCTAAAAGTTAAAAAAAAAAAGAAAATTTTTAATAATATTAATAATAAAAAAGATAATTAGGTTTGTGACTTCAGTAGACTATTTTTTCTAAATTTTTTAGTTTTTGTAAAAGAAAAAAAATCCATTTAATTTCTATTATTGGATTGTAAAGATCAGTTTCTGAAAAAAAAATCTTTTTAGTTTTATATTTTCCTTTTGTAGATGAAAAAAACTTCATTAGTTTTTTTGTTTGAATTCAAAACAGTTTTAGAAATTTGAAATTTTTTTTTACTCTCAGGCTTTCTGCAGGTCCCTGTGTTGTATGTTAAATCTTAATCTGATATACCCATAATATATATATTATCCTTCCGTGGAGCTTCTTCTTTGTTGAACTAGTAATATTTCAGGGAACCAGATAAATTTCTCTTTCACTTCCATTTTTTTATGTTTATTTTATTTATATATTTTTATTGATGGGCATCAAGATGTATGAGAGGATACATGCATATCTCCTCCATTAAAGATTCCAAATACAATATCCACCTGAAAAAGGTCAAAAGGTACATTGGCCAACAAAACAAGATAACAAAGACTAAGAAATTTGTTAGAATGAACCTAGATGCAATAATTACAAAGCCTGGTTAAAAAAAATTGTTAATTAAATGCTAACCATTTCAGAATTTTTTTAATATTCTACCTTTTTTTCTCCAGAACATTTTGTAATGAGTATTAGTAGCAATATTTATTTATCCAACTCCCTATGAAGATGAAATATGAAACGTTGGGATCTATATTCTTTATATATGGTTAGGAATAAAAATTGCTCTGTTCTTACAATTTCCTTTTTGAGACTTCTAGGCAACAAGGATTAATCCTGACCCTATCATATTTAGTGCAATGGGCAGGGGTACAATCTTTTAGAATGTCCCTTCCCTGTGAGGCTGATCCATATGCTCACTACATGTCTGGTAATAGATCACCAAAGGGTCCTGGCTTAAGAGCAGAATTCCTGTCACAAGATTATTATATTGTCTCTTCTTATTTGTTTTAAAAATATTCATCTTAGAAATCAGGAATGTTAGTTAAAACTAATAAAATTCCAGGGTTGCCAAAATTTAAAAAAAACCCTGTTTTTTACCAATTTGTTAACCATCAGAAATTTCATTTGGCTTTTTCTTGGCTTTTATTCATTCATTAATTTATTTATTCATGTACATTCTAAAATGAAAATTGCTATTCTTCCTTTTTCCAAACATTTTCTTTTAAGAAAATATTTTTTGTTTGTTTTCAGGTGTTGAAACTGTATATATCAAACCTTTTAGAGAAACAACTGAAAGTTGTCATTTCAAAATCCTAAATCACACTGATGAAAAATTCTTTCATTAGAAGAAATTTAATCTGTAAAAATAAATTGGCCCACACAAAATTTGTATGAACTCTTTCAGTTTCCATTGCTATGAAAAAATATTGTCGTAAATATTTGTATATTTTGTCTCTGATGTCTTTTAATACCAATAAAACTTAATTGATCAGATTTAAATGAAATTATCATTTAGATTTGTCTGTCTTTTTCTGCTGTTTTTTTTTTTGTTTTTTTTATCAAGTATTTTTTGGTAATGGAAATTTCAATCTTGTAACCCACTTTAATGTTTTCCTTTAACCTAAATCTTATAATTAATAAAACTGAAATTTAGTAAAAAATAAATAAATATTAAGTATAAAAATAATTTATATTATATTTAATGATTGGTAATCTTGTTTCATTTTGAAATAAGTTTTTTTTTTCATGTTATCAAATTCATTGCTTGTTTAAATCACAAGTCAAACAATTTGACTGGGATAGCTTCAAAATAAATTTGATCAAACGATCAAACCAATTTGCTGGTTTGTAAAATTATGCCCCTCATTTTTATCAATATTTGTGAGAATTTTTGTTATTCCTATACAAAGTATATAATTATCAGCTTTTATTTTGATGTTTCAGACTCTTAAAAAGTCTTAAATATTTTGTATTGAAGATTAATTTCACTGTTAAATTTATGATACTTATTTCTTAGAAATAATAAAGAAAAACTTTCAACTGTTCCTTTCTTATTAAACTTCTCCTACATAAAAAAAAAAAAAATTGAGGTTATTTCACTGATTTTTAAACCTTTGTATGATTATTTTATCAAGATTTTTTTTTTTTTCAAGATACATGTTTAACCCTTTGCCTTCTTAAAATTAGTATTTCAAAATAGTGATGATTATGCTTGGTTTTATTTGGAATGCTCTAAGTCATTATATAGCACTATCTTGAAAATATTTTAGTCCTTTTCATTTTCAAATTTTTTTATAACTGGGCTATTTGGTTCGAAAATTCTTTTTATCTCTTTCTCAAACATTTCATTTTAAGAAGTATTTCTAATTTTTTTATTGTTCAAATACTAAATTACTTCACATAAAATCTTTTCATGTTTTTCAAATCCTTTAAACTTTGCTTGTAAGCCTATTCCAATTAAGATTTTACATCTTTGTTTCTTTTATCACAATATTTATTACCTTATCTACAGATACCATGATTAATCTTTATATAATGCCTTTCTTGATAAGTGTGAGTAAACAACTTTAGAAGTTTTAGTATATTCATTTCCTGTATCAATTACTGATAAATCCTCATCCTAATTTAACTTTTCTTTATGCTTTATTGAAAAGTAGAATATTTACTTGTAGCCATTCAATACTGAACCTTTAAAACTTCCAAAATGAGTCAATGAGTACTGAATAAATAATCATTTGTATGTTATCTTAATAATTAGCAAAAATAAAACTTTCATTTTATTTTAGTCTTTTGATGGTTGCATTTTGCTTCTACTTTCATAACACCGAAGGTTGGTATGCCATTAAACAGAGAAACCAAATTGACTTTTTTAAAGATTTTGTTCTTTCATGAATCATGATTCCCTTAATCTTCAATTTTTTATATTGATAAATGTCTCAAAATATCTCTTTTTATTCTACATAATTGTGATTTATTTGTTTTTTCTACTGATTAGACATTTTTTATTTCATAAAGTCTTCATAGATTCTGTAAAGATAATAAGGAACAAATCCTTTTGATTATTTCAAATATTATTTCTAAATGATCAGGTTTTACTTATGTATTACATTAAACATTATTTGATCATTGAAACTGAGCTTGCATTTCCATTTTATCCTTTATCATGTATATTATTATAACAACTTGATATGTAAATATTTAACTTTTTAATTGTGTATTTCTAATGATATCAAGATATGAATTTACTTTTTAAAAGATCTTTTGCTATATTTTATATTTTACTCTATGTTTAAATATAAAGAATATTTGAACATTTGTTTTGTTTAGATTTCATTATCTAAACAAAACAAATCCTCAAATAAGTAATTGTAAAAATTTGACACACTTATATAATGCTTTGGTTAAAACATTAAGTGCAGGATGGGGAATAAGCAACAAAAGGTGCTGTTATTACTTCTAATGGATTTAAAACAGCTATGAAATTATTTTTTGATTGTTAAATATGCTTTTTTTTTGGCCTGGCAGGAAGGGGTTCTTTGCTCATTTATTTACTACTCACCCAAAAACACATTACATTATTAATGAATATTATCAAAATGGAAGTTCATCTAAGAAGTTAACATTTGAACAATGAATTAAAGGATCCATCATTCACAAAAGAGTAACATTTAACTGTTGTCTAAACTTTTTAAGCTGATTCTCTTTTTGGCCAATGTAAAAGAATATTTATTCTTTCTCTCTTTTTCCCATCTTCTCTCTTTTTCTTTCTGTCTCTGATTTATAGACAACTTCAATTTTTATGGATGAGCATAAGTGCTGCTGCCTGAAATTGATTGGCAATTCAAAGCATCAGGGCAAACTGACCAAATTGATCTATGGCTGTCCTAGCAGCTGCTCTGTCTGGGTCACTGTAACATCAGCAATGTTTTGGCAATTCTGAAAATTCCTTTATGGGATTTTAGTAACTCTCCAGCCATTTTATATTTGGAGACTCAATGAAAAATTTTATGAACACTTTTTTATTTATAAATATCTTATAAAAAATGATGTGGATTTCCGTTATCTGGTTTTTAATTTTGGTTACATATTTAAACTATCTATTTTTTTATTTAATAAAGACTCTTAGATTGTATTATTTGCCGTTTTTCCCCTATTTTTAAAAGGAATCATTCTCTCCTGTTAGTTTACTCTCAAATATATACAATTGGTCCACAAATTATAAGTTCTTTGACTAATATTCCTGACAATTTTTTTTACTGACATCACTATTTACTATAGTTATCAACACTGTTTAACCACACTGTAATGTTTCACTTTGCAAACTTCCCCTTTTTTTACCTTTAATCAAAATATTATCACCCAAATATTGACTATAGTTTGTTTGCCATTGCATGATTTCAACTTATGTCATTATAATATTTTTACCACAGCTATGAATTCACTTCAATTGTTGTATTTGAAGTGATATCATCATGATATTGTTATAACATCTCTGCTTTTACCATTATACATTATAGAATCTTATTTCAGATACTGTTACAAATATCTGTTCCTTCATAATGCTTGATTCTCTCTCAGTCACATTATCATTAATGATATCTAACACTGTTACAACTGCAATATAACTGACACTACCACATGTGTCTTTACTATGTCACATCCTCACTATAATTATAATATTTTTACAGTTTTATGATATTCATTTCTACTACAATTACAGCTAATGCTGATACTGATAAAATCTCAAAATTTTTAAAGGGCTGCTACACCCCCACCCCTACTGTTGTTACTGTTATCATGGAACAAACATTGAATCAAAGGACCTATTCACTTCTATCCTCCCATTTTTATCACATTTTATTTTGTGGAGTATTTAATCATATTCTCTTTTTAAAAAATCCCCCAAATATTATTAGATGTGAAAATGATTAAAAATGAAGTATTAATGAAAACTTTTTGAAGAAAATCACAAAGGTGACATTGATTAAAATGAATTTTGAAGTCACTACTCATTTGTAAAAAATTTTCAGTAAATATCTGAGTATTTGCTGATGATTTCCTTACAGATGCATCAAGTGGTACTAGAATGTTTAGAGAATTTGCATATATTGAAGCATTCAAATTCTGAAATTTCTTGAATAGTAATTCTATAAAACTGCTGCTTTATAGCATCTGTAGCAGCCTATAAAATTGATGTCTATATTTACACTCTTAGAATATTCAGTGTACAATCACACCATAAGATTAACCCTTTGAACCTATATTTCAGTATGAAAGCCCAATTTTTGAGGTTAGGGAGATCATTTCAGGTATTAATATTAAAAGGTTCAATATAGTAACTATTCATACATTCAAAAACTTTACTCCTGTGTTTAAAGTTATCTCATCATACCATTAAAAGGCTTGCACTCTAGAGCAAAGTTTTAAATGTGTTTTTTGTTCACTCTTTTTGTGAATTTGTTTGCTCTGGTAGATAGTATCTGAAGACCAAGAGGCTAAGGGTTCAAAGGGTTAAATTTTTTATTTTGATCAGAATACAATTATAGTAAATTTATCATTATATGTTAATCTGATTCTGTATTTAATTTCCTTGATTTTCTACAAATACTGTAAAGACTACTGTTGACAAATGCACTACTATAATGCCATATAGTTGTATTAAAACTACTTTACAATCACAATTTTCACCACAGTTTTCTAAATAGTCACCATACATAAAATAATTATCAATTATAGTACTTTTTTATTGGGCTTTCCCAGCCAATTTCACCTTGGATCCATTTTGATGGTCCTCAAAGTTTTTTCAAAATTTCGTTGTTTGCTTGTATATATGTGAGAAGTAAATTCTGAAAATTACTGCACAATAACATTAATCATTCTTATTTTATGACCATTTAAAATTTTAGGGAATTTCCAAAAGTTTCTGATTTTTTTTAGTTGTATTCCCGGAGGCTTTCATTTTGAAATTGGAATTGGTTCAAGCATTGGTGAGATTGTTTCTTATCTCCATCCTAAAGTGTTTTAAAATCAGAACTAATTGTTTTAACTTAAATACCTCTGAAAAATTAACAGTTGAAAATCTTTAACAAATACTCTAAGGGGCAATTTTCAAAAGATTCAAAGTTTAAGTAGCTCTCACTCTAAGACCATATTTTTAAAGCACTCCTTCTACTTCCCTCTTGGGGAGGTGTCCTCATGGTGTAATGGTTAAAGCAATGGACTGTGAAATTGTAGTAAGCGAGTTCGAACTCTAGTAACGCTATTGCATTCATTTTCGGACAAATACCCTTGGGAAATGTATGAACCCCCTTATCCTCTCTGCTATGGGTTAAATAGTACCACTATTATTCTTCTGGGAGAATGGCTTTGGCTTTTAAATAACTTACAGAGGTTGATATGCCATTAAACAAAGAAACCTAACCAAATCTACTCCACTCTAATAATAGGCTTGGAGTAATTAACCAAAAACCCCAAATCCATTTGATTAGAAGTTTCTTTCATCCTAAATGAGGGGCTTGAAAAGATAAAGAAAAAATCTGGTAAAACTTGATTTTTTTTTTTTTTAATCTCAATAACCCATCACAGAAGTATAACCATAGAAAACTATATAAATTCTTAAAGTACATGTAGAAGCAAGTCTAGATTTTTTGAAATAAAATAATTATATCTATCCTAATCTTTGATTTGGGTCCTCTGAAAATGAACCAATTCAGAAATTGCAAAAATCACTCAACTACTCAACTCTTGTATTTTCCAAACAGTTTTCTTAATTCAAGATGTTTTTGTGCAGAAAAAACCTATGTGGCACATGTATGGGTCAAACTTACTTAAAGTTGATATTTTACCTAACTTGAACTGCAGTTTTCAGGATTTACTTCTCACATGGATACAAACAAATGTTGAAATTTTGAAAAGAATATGAGAGCCTTTAGGACAGACTCTTGGTGAAACTGGCTGGAATTACCCTATAAATAGTAATTATTGCCTCTAAATAGATATGCAAACATTTTTTTTTCAAATCAGCTTTCAATCATTTATTATCCCCTCCCCACAAAAAAAACAACTTTTTTACAACTATTTTAGTGACGCATATCATAACCATTTTCATTACCATTATTATCCATTTTCCATATTGCTTGGTTGGTTTTGATTGCTGGAGTTGAATAGCTACAGAATTGTAGTGAAGTATTATTCTTTATTTCTAGCTGAGACAGTGGTGTATTCAAATGGACAAAGGCCACATACCAGCAGGGCTTCAAGAAATGCTGATGGCCCAGCCTTCAGCCCAACGGCCCACCTCTCCTGAATGCTTTGCTGGGAGTGATGTACGGCGGACCTTGATCAACTCACAAAGGCCAGAAGCAGCAGTCAGTCACATACCGGAGAAAACTCTTCCACTATCCATACCAGAAGACTTTCAAATTCCCTGTATGTCCATGAACTGTGAAGGTGTAAACTATGTCTCCAAGAGTGAAGACTATCAGAACATGCCACCCCAGCTGACATCTGCTACTAGCACAAATTACCTTATGCAAATGAATCATGGGGAAGCTGATGTACGTGATGGCAGAATTAACCCTTCATATAATGGGCTTCAATTCTGTCGCCAACAATTGTCCATTGGTGTTCCTGCTTTTAAATATTCAGAATATCAACCCTCACACATGAAATAAAACAGATAAACTTCCACGTGTACACCTGTACATACATACATACATACATATATATATATATATATATATATAAGCATTAAGCAAACATACATATATACAAACTAATAATGATTACCAAATGCAATTTCATCAGTTTGTTAATGACTATATATAAAATGATAAATTGTTTCAGTTTATATATAGTTATATTTTACACAAACGCATCTACATGCACAAAAATGTTGATTTGTCATACATAAAGTTTAGGTTGTAAGAGAAATTGAGTGTATATATGTGTGTATATATGTGTGTGAGAGAGAGAGAGAGTGAGTGTGTGTATGTGTGTGTGTATATGTGTGTTTATTGTCCAATAAACAGAACCAAAAATATATATAAAAAAAACTTTTATACTCTCTCTCTCTCTCTCTCTCTCTCTCTCTCTCTCTCTCTCTATATATATATATATATATATATATATATATATATATATATATATATATATATATGCCTTTATCTATCTATATATATTAACAGTTGAAAGCTTTAAATTTTATTCAACTTTGTAATGAAAAAAAAGACTTGATAAAGTGAAAGAACAAAAATTCTTTACAAATTTGTTATAATGAATACTAAACAATTATTTTTATTTATTAAGAATGCTGAAAATCTCTGTTGCCTTATTTACCTCCAAATGTGAATAATGTTTTAGAAAAAAATAACATTATTTCTATTGCAAAATTTATAAGGAAATTCCAAATCTAAAACAGTAGAAATTGAATTGGTTTAATAAGATTACTCCTTCATTATTTTTTAATGTATTAATATATAATTATTTCCTATCCATTCCCTAGATACATTTACACTATATATAGTTATCCCTATATACATTTATTATTGATTGCACACATTGATCCAACATGACTAGATGTGTTATATTTACACTGACATAAAATAGGCTTATATGCACAAGATTTATTATTCATATATTTGAAAGGGCTTTCATTGTCTGGAAATGTGATTGGTTCTTTCACAATGTGATAAATATGGTTGATTAAAGTTTGAGGTTATGGTTAATATTTAGGCCTTTAGCAAATACTTCACACTTCATATAGTCATTTTATATATGAGAAAATGTAAACTTTATAAATGCCACACTTATAAATACCACTATTTGCGTTATATCAATGCAAAAGCCTGTCAAGGTAGATATGTCTTTCTGTATAAATAAATACTTTTGTAAAGCTATGACTATTTTTATGATTCGCACATGTAGCATAGAATCATTCCATGAATGGATTCATACAGACTTTAAACATTTATGCACAAGCATGTGCTATAGAGAAGATATATCTTTGTGTGTACTAAAATACATTTGTATATATCACAATATTACTCAAGTACATATAAATGTTTATTTTTATCTATGCAATGTAAATTTACATCCTCCTTGCAAATAAGTTATATTTAACTAAATAAAGCCTTCATTACAGCATGTATATTCATGTACATTCTTATATGCTTGAAATACAAGCTGATATACATACAAAGGTTTACAGACATGTCCCTTTATATAATAAAATATATAGCCCTATATATGAAACATTTACTTCCATTCTTAAACTCACTTATGTCTTAGATATAGATATACTTAAAAATGAATACCAAATCATATATTATAGCTGTAATTTCGTTTTTGAGGCTTTTTCTTATTAGAGCCCAATATTTACACACTTTGAACCAGACAAGATTGTTTTGTCTGTGTGTGTCATTTTATTCACTCAAAATAAATGCATATATCTATAAGTGATTATATGAAGGAAAACAATGAAACTTGAACTACAGCTGACCTGGTAAACTTTCAGCATACATACATATATATATATATATATATATATATATATATATATATATATATATATATATATATATACATATCTATGTACACACAAACAGAAAAAAAGAAATTTGTGAAATTTGAAACCAGAGATACATGCCTATGAATCATACAAATGTGTATATCAATTAACAAATATACATACATACATGCAGATATATATATGAATATATATACACACACACACACATGGTAAAGTCCATATATGTTTTGGCCAAAATATTTTTTGAAATAAAAAGATGCATAATGCACAGTTATAATTATTTTTTCCAAAAATTTATTTTGTATGTTAAAAAAATATCATGCTATTGAATTTATTGGTGTGTTTTCAATGAATGATGGAAACTTGGGGAAACTGCAGAAGAAAGTTTTGTTTTTCTTTCAAGAAAAATCAAGAGTTTTTTGGAATACAGACTTGTTGGTCACAGTTGAATAATAGATCTTGCAGTTGATGGGAATCTAATTATTTGGCATTTGTTCTTTGATTCTGATGCTCATCACTTATACAAAAATGAAAAAAAAAAAGAAAATTATATGTATTCTTTAGACAGCAATGTTAACATAGCAGAAAATGTTTGGACAGTTGAGCCTTTCTTTCATATTTTTGAGGTTGTTAACTTAAAATTTTGGTTCAGCACTTCTTTCTTGCCAAATGTCTAATCTGTGAGGAAAAAAGAAAAAAAGACCTTCCTTTTCATGGAATAAAGAAACCAAAAATGTCAATGATATACCTTCTTGACCAATTTTTTCCAACATTTTTAGGTACTAAGTACCGGAGTGATTCCAAATTATACCCAGCCGTAGTTCTTCATGCACACTAAGCAAAGAAAACCACAATGTTCAAATATTTACTCCACTGACTTATACACATGGTTAACAAACTGACATATTGCCTCCTTTAACTTCCTCACTTCTCACTAATGTTCTATATTAATTATCTGAATTTCATCCCAAAATAGGGTATTATATATCTGTTTCTCTATAGATGTATATTCCGCTATGCCAGATTTTTCCACCTCACCTTTGATTATTGCTTTCCTATATTTTTTAAATCTTACTGGTTAAGTCTTTACAATATCAAGAATATGAAGAGAACTTAAATATTCCAAACTATTTCTGTTATGCTAGTAACTCTTAAGTTATTTACACTAGTGATTTTTTTTTCTATATCTGAGTTAATGACATAAACCAATGAAGATTGTGATTTATATAATAAATTTGTTTTTAATTTTTTTAAATAATTTTGAAAATTTTTCACATAATGAATTGTTGCAAAAATAATTATATTTATATATTTTGAAAAATTCTATAAATGCAAGATTATAATCTATGTGGCTACATAGCTTTTATATTTCATATGGTGCTGTGCCATGAAATGTAAAATGTTAATGTACTAATAACTCTTATTCTGTTTGTTTCATAGTTGTGCATACAGATTTGATGAGGTTTTTTTTTCATATTGATTCAAATGTATTTGTATACATTGAAAATTAATTATTTTTGTAATGATAACGAAAACTGTTATGTTTTTTATTTCAATACTCTATAGGCATGTCAGGTGTTTTATGCTTACTGGAAAAAATTAAAAATTAAAAATATATCTTTATTTTTCTTAAACCACATATGCATGTATAAGTAGTATTTATGTATGAATATATGTAAGAAAAACAAGAAAAAGGAGACACAAAAAATTTGACTAAAATGCTTTCTCATGTTTACTTTACAAGTGAATTGGCTTGGAGTTTTTAGGGAGCAAATTTTTCTATTTAATTGCCAAATGTCATCTTTATCTTCATATCTTTATATAATCTCTGAAACTTAGAATGTAGAATTTAGAAATTGTCTATGTATTAATTTAATGTATATTTGTTTTTTATTTAATGAGAATTTAGAATGGAAGAATAGGTGCCATTCATGATCATAGAAAGCAGACAATATTTTGAAAAACTCAAGTTGCAAAGAAAAAATGTTTTAAAAAAATAAAGGAAGATTATAAATTTTCAAAATCTAGTAAAATTTTTAAAAATGAGTTGGAAATATAAGATGGAATGAGATTTTAATTATTAGAAGTATATTACATAATGAATTAATAATAACTACTTTAAATGTTTGAAAATTTTTGGTTTAAAATATTTTGTTACTATTGTTATAACAGATTCAAAAGCTAAATTACATATTTTGGGCACTACAACAGAAAATTAACGGATTATTTTAAATCCCTTTTCTTTCAAATTTTTTTATGACAAGATTTTGTAACCATCATTTGTAACACTGTGATAAAAAATAACAATAACAAAGAAATTAATTATGAATTTTACTTTTAGAATTTGAAATATATAATTAAACCAAACTGAAAACAGTAAATGGACAAACTCTGAAAAAGAAAAAAATTATCTAAAGAATTTTTTTCTTTTACTGAAATTATTTTGCTCCATAAAAGAAAGTGTGTTGCAATTTTTAAATTTTTGTACTCAGCTTTAAAACAAATCTTATAATGACACAGTTTTTGTATATGTGCTATGATAATAAAAATGATGGATCACAGTTTTTGTTAATGCAGTAGTATTAAAATGTTCTTAGAGAATAAAGTAATTTCCAACCTAATTTATAACTTGATAATACATGTTTAGGAATCTATTCACTGACCATTATTATTTTCCAAAGAAAATAACTATTATATGCTAATTATAAAATACTTCCCTTATTCATCTAAAATTTGCAATTATAATCTAAATTCTATAAATAGGATATGACTTAATATTGAGATTAATAGCCACTGAAAATGAAATAAAAATAAATATTTAAAAAAAAGTTTCCTCTCTTTCTCTCTCCCATTTTTATGTTGTAAGTAATGTATATTATACACATCATAAGTATATTAGCTTTGTACATAGAAAGGATTTCCTAAAGTAAGAGATCCAACTAATATATATATTATTATTGATATAAACGTTTTGGGCAAGCAATTGTCCAAGATGAGTAAGAACTTTTTTTTCAAATTGCTCAAGCAGATTTGATTTGAAATATTAAGAACTACAATATTAAATGCTACCCATGGCTCAAAGTCTCTCATCTGATATTTTTTTAGTTTTATCCTTTATTTCCGATATGCTCTCTATTAAAAATTACTATAAAAACAAACAGTCGCACATTGTCCTGTTATTTATCTGATGATTATACAAATTTACTGTATATGAAAATCTGAGTCATTAGCAGTATTATGACTCTTTTGATAACTTAAATTTCATTATATATATATGTGTGTGTGTGTGTGTGTGTGTGTGTGTGTGTGTGTGTGTGTGTGTGTGTGTGTGTGTGTGTGTGTGTGTGTGTTTGGCAACTCCAGAGGTAGGGCTCTTCTCTCTTGTCTATCTATTTCATAGCAATAAAAATTCTCAGAACAAGCCATTTGTTGGACTCAATATTCTGACTCAAACCATAATGAATAATTATTTCAACTCTCAAACTTTTATAGCTTTGTTTTATTTTCATGTCTTAAAATGTTGATTTAGATTAATTTTGATGACAGTATTCATCATAATGTTACAGGAAGAAAAGAAAATGGCTAGTTATTTCAGGCCCCAAAAAATCAGTCCTAAAAAACGAATAAAATCCTTCTAATAATGTGACTCAGATGAATAGATTTCTGGCTGAAATAATAGAAAATAATCTTTAAAAATTTCAAATGTGTTTTACTCACCCCTTTTCAAAGAATATTTTTCTGTTTTAATTTTGCTAAATTCTGATTATAAATGATTTTTTTTGTTTATTATAATATTATATGAGGAAAATACAATGATACAATATTAAGCCCATAAGATTCAAGCCTAATCTTAGTTCTCTGCTTATATGTGTGTGTCTGTGATCAGTTCTATTGACCCAGACATTTAGAGGTTAACATCAAAGATTCTAATGGTGACTGAGATAGGTGCTTAACTTAACTCAGAAGACATTTTTTTTAATACGACAGGTAAAAAGAAAATATTGTTTTCATTTTTGTAGAATTGTCAGTTGCTAAGTATCAGCTGTGCTAACCTGCACAAGCACAGAAATTTAATGAATTGTATTTAGAAAAAAATGTAGTTGAATGCTAAAATTCTTATATTCTGAATTATACAATTTTGTTAAAAATATGAGCCTGAGTAACGTTGATGATCTTGAGTTGCCACTTTTATATACATATATATATATATATATATATATACACATATATATATATATATATATATATATGTATGTATGTATATATGTATGTGTGTGTATATATATATATATATATACACACACACACACATATGTGTATATATATATATATATATACACACACACACGCACACATACTGATTTGCTTTCAGAGGTTTTAATTGTTTGGCCGTTTGATTGACTGCATCTCAAGCACAGGTAGGCATTTTGCTTACTATGTTATTTTCAATTGGTTACCTGTTCAAGTAATCATCATGCTCAATGTGGCTTAAGTTTTATAATTAGATAAAAGTTGCTGCTGCTTATGGGATAAAAAGAAAAATCATGGCATTTGAGAATTTGAAACATATATGTATGTATGTATGTATGTATGTATGTATGTAGGTAGGTAGGTAGGTAGTGAAAAAGAAAAATAATTTTAAATCCAGAAAATGTTTACATTCATCTTCCTCTAGTAATTAGTCATGTTTTTTTAAATACTCACTACCTAAATGCTATAAATCTTAACACTGATAAAGTTTTTCATATTTAACTTTTCAGTTTGTATTTTGTGCCTTCTAACAAGTTAAATACAGATTTGAAATACAAGACTTTAAAAAATTATAATTCTTTATTTTATTTGTGATAAAGAATTGAGCTCAGAATAAAATTTTCTTCACATTATAAAGTTGTAAATATATATATATATATATATATATATATATATATATATATATATATATATATATATATATATATATATATATATATATATATATATATACCCACACAGACAAATCTTATTGAATGTGACAGAAGAATGTATTTTAGGATTAAGTGAGTAGAAGTAGAACTCTCCATAGTCTTTCCATCTGGTTCCAAGTGCTTTTGGCCATTGTCAAACATTAGAATGAGACATTAATGAGAGATTGAACTGTCTTCAGCACATCTTTCTTTGGATGCTGAAATTTGAATTACATTGTTACATCAAGTAAATCTATTGGTTTAATAGTTTACATTACAGTATCTCATGTCAGTGGCATTGTAATTTTGAAATTGTTTTGAAATACATCTTTTTGGGTTTGATATGTTTATTGATTATTTAAAAAAATACTAATTTACAGTGGAACCAAAGTTTTCAATTCATTACCAATACCTAATCACTTAAAAAAAGAAATATTCTAAATATATCTTGTTTCTAAATAATGAAAAATGAAAGTTCTAATTACATTTTCCCCATTTTTTTCTATTTCTCCTCAAAAAAAAAAAGTTTCGAGGAGATTAATGTATACACATCTAAATTCATTATGGTTTTTCTATGGTAAATTTTACAATTGTTATTTCTAATTGGTCAGTCTGTTGTATTGAGCTGAGATTAAAAAGTCTTTCATTTTTTAACACAAACTGAGTTATTTGTAAAGCAAGGCTGACTAATGAGCAGTTGTAATTAAAGTGCATTGTTTAAAACCAGTTGATGCCTTTCAGAAACTTTCACTCATTGTATCCCATCAAACAATCTTTGCAATTATCTATTTTAGAATATATACCATGTATTTACAATATTACTATTACTCTTCCCAGCTAAAGTGTTTTCATTCTCTCTTTCAAGTCATACAAATGAATACTTTTTAAAAATACCCTTATAGAATGTTAATGAAGGGAAAATAAAATATGAACCCATTTACTACAAATGGTATTTTTCTAACCTAGCAGAACAAAATTCAGTTTTTATTATGTCCATCTTTAAATATTGCTGCAAAAAATTCTCCTAAAAATCTTTAAAAAACTCAGCCTTATTTCCTTATTAGCTGAAGTACCTATTTACACTGAGTAAGAGGTCAAGACTTGGATAAACAGCTGGTTTTAAATTCTTTGTTGTCAATTTAATATTTATAATGGTTACAAATGGTGATTGTTACTACAAAAGATAAATCCATAAAAGAGAAAAAAGATTTACCATTTATATTTTTTATATTATCTTATGTTAATTTTCTTGTATGAAGAATTCAATGGATTTTTGGTGAGAAGTATTCTTAAGTGATTGATACTTAAGAGATTTACTGTTTTAAACATTTTTACTTTCTATCTAGATTGTTAATCCTAAATAGATAAAATGCTATATTCTAAATCACCATCTTGAAGAACTACCCATAAACAAAATTAGTAACATTTAATTAAATATGAATAATTATTTTAGTTAAACAAATAATTTGTAATTTTTTTCTTTAAATGTTTGAAAATTTAAATTCTGTCTTGCAGCAACATAGCTTTCTTCTGACTATTGTTAGACACTCTCTCTTTCTCATGAGGAAAAAAACTCTTTATATCTTTCTTTTGATCAAATAAGTATGCAAATCAATTTTGGTTGCTCCATATCAAACTGTTTGATTATTTATAGAGAACAAACTCTCCCACTTATTAAGTTAGAGACCAATATACAATTTATAATTTCATATCTTTTATTTTGAAATGAATATGTTTTTCATAACAAATAATGATTTTATCCCTTGGAAATATAGAATTCTAATGATATTGGATGATGGTAAATGATATAAAATTTACACTGAAGAAAGCATGCAAGATATTTACCTTCACTTATCCTTTTACTACAAAGTTAATGATCTTTCAAGACGCAAAAAGTCTTAAAAGATTATTACTGATCAAATACAAAAATTCTTAATTAAATGATATTAAATTCGCATTTTAATATGGCTATTAACACTGAATATACTAAAGATTCTACTTAATAGTAAATCGCTAAAAAACCTATTAATTTAGTGATCACTTTAACTTCTCTGTAGTGAACTTTCTAAAAAAGATATGAAACTCTGCAAGTTTTATATATAAAACGATAGCTAAAGAACATATTACTTTTTTATGCTGCTTCCCTAATAAATTAGTTACTGAGTAAAATATCTTTTTGTAAATATCATTTTTTTCTGTAAACATTGTAAAGATGATTGTTTCAATTTTAAATCCTGACCTCTCAATGTGGACTAGTCCATTTTTATGCTCAGTCTATGTTGGTATCTTACTAATATAATATAATATATATATATGTATATATGTAGGTAATTTTTCAATAGTTTAAACTATAATTTTGAGTTTTAAATTTCTAATTTTAGAAATATACTTGTTAATATTTTTAATGTTTATTTAAAACTGATTTTTGCTTACAAATGATTATAGTAATAAATCTCTCAAAATGCTAAATGTTTCCTCAAAAGTGACCTTAATGAAATTCAATGCCTTATATTATAGTAGAATTTCCTTTTTTTACCCTAGTTATTTTTTGTCATTTTAAATCTGCATCTTTTGATACAAACTGAATCTATGAATTTTTCTTTGAAATTTTTTTAAATTACCAATCCCAGTCAGTGATTATTAGGAATCAATCAAACATAATCCAGATTTTGCTATTCTTGCTAAATCAAAACAAATAATTTTCAGATAGATTTTTTTATTATCTACTATTTGATTTTTGTGCCAAATTCCTTTCATTTGAAGAAATAAAACTGAAATAAACTGAAATTATCAAATATTCTTATATTTTTACAACTTTAGAATTCTGCAAATTTCTGTGAAAAAATAATTGCCCCCTGATTATTTTAAAATTTTATTTCAATCTATTTTTCTTTTAGAAAGTAACTTTTTTTTTCTAAAAGATTATAAAAAAACTGTTTGAATAGGTCCTTTATAACATAACTTGTCTTGTAAGAAATTTGATCGTTTTAATTTTCAAACAGATATAAAAAGTCATTTATAGTTTTACAAGTCAACATTATGAAATATTATAAGTTTCTTTTAGCCTTTTGCCTTTTATATTGTTAAATTCTGGTTTTATTATTATTCAAGTAATTGGTTGCAATACTTACTACAAAATCAAGAAAATCATATTAATCCCTCTTTACAAAAACTTTACTCAGTTTTGTATGACTTTCAATGATAGTAATCTTTTAAAGCAGACTATGAACCACTATTTTTCTAATTTTTTGAGTGGCATTACTATCTCACTATAGTTTACGTGTGTAGTTTTATTTTCATTGGGTCTCAAGTAAATATTATTATCATATGCTATGCAATGTCAGTGTTAAAAGATGATGAGGAAGCTATGAACTAATACTAAGAATAAAAGTTGAAACAAAAAGATGGATGCTTCTAGCTTTAATTCAGAAAAAAAATTTTAGGATCTTTTTTATTTGAAGCAAAAATAAAAGTGAAGAATTAAAGCAATTTTTAAATGTACATTTTTATAAAATTGTTCTTTCACATTTGCACAACGAAAATAAATTGTTGTTTTGTTTTTATTTCATTTTCTTATTTTAAGAGTATTTCTGACTGTAATCCAGAAATTGCTATTGTTTATTTTTTAGATTTGAAATTGAATAAAATTTTCTGTTTCAGTGTTTGACATTTAGATATTTTACCCAAGTTGGAATTTAAGGAATTAGAATTTTTTTAGATTAATACATATTTACTTGTTAAATTTACTTTGATTTACTTTGTATGTGTGTGTATATATATATATATATATATATATATATATATATATATATATATATATATATATATAATTTTGAAGAGTGTATAGCGTATGTTTAGGCAGCAAGTTATTATTCGAGTAAGTTTTGTTAAAGACGATGAAACACTGTTTATCATTTTTAATTTTGCTTTTTCAAGTCTCTTTGTTATTTTTCTAGCATCGGGATCTAGATGATAAAGGAATTATCCCATATCTTCTGCCCACATGCTTTTGACCATACTTTTGGTCATTATCAGGCTTAGTGTAGTTTTTAGTTGACAGTTTTTACTGTTTTAATTATTTGTAACATTTTGTTTTGAAGTTGTTGGTTGGAATATTTTCAGTATTTTTGTTTTAAAACATTTGGTTAGAAAAAGGTTTACTTACAGAGTTAGTGATTTTTAGATATTAAAAATATTTAATATGTTGGTGTCTGTGTTAAATGTTATTTGATTTATGTTTGTTTTTTTATTTTTTTATGCATATTGCTTCTAGGATTTGTAATCGTTTTTTTATCATAGATAACTAAAACAGTAAAAACTCAAACTGTCAGCTAAAAACTACACTACTGATGACGACTAAAAGTATGGTCAAAAGTGCTTGAGTAGATGATATGAAACAATTCCTTTACCATCTAGATCCTGACACTAGAAAAATAGAAGGTGTCTTAAAAAATAAAATTAAAATAATAAACAGTATTCCATCGTTTTGACAACAATTTCTTGAATATATATATATATATATATATATATATATATATATATATATATATATATATATATATATATATATATTATTGTTATTGCAACAGTAGGCATTTTAGAATTTGTTTGCAATTTTATCACAGATGATAATCTCTCCTTTTTGCTATCTCATTTCTTTACTCTTTCTTCCTTTCACCATAACATTTTATATTTCTCTCTTCTTCCTTCTCTACATCACTTACTGTTTTTTTTCTCATGTTTACAATTTCTCTTTCTTTCTAACTAGTTCTCTCATTGCTTTTTTCCTACACTTTCTTTTTTTTACTCAAATGATTTGAAAGAAAATCAATTGACTAAAATGTCAACTGATTCTCTTGTGTTCTCAACTTGTCATGATAACTGATGCCACCATCTTGAATTTATAGCAAAAGTATAGGGTGATATGTAAATAATCTTACCATTTATGATGGAAACTATGCTAGTTAATATCAATATTTTTGGATTATAGAAAATGTTGGGACTATTAATGAATTAATTTAATTCTCAAAACTGGTGTAATTTATCATCAGGTAAAAATTTGTCTGAAAATTGTTAAAAATAGCTATTAATATCAGTGTTAAGTATCATTAATTTCTCGTTTTAATTCATCACATATTTTTCCTCTTTATTAAATTATTCAAGTCACTTAACATTAATTTAATCCTTGGAACATGTAAGCCTAGTATTTTGGACTGAATGCTGTTTTAAAAAACGTCTGATGTTTTGAACCCAGGGAGATAATGTCAGATAGTATTATTTTAAAAAGCTTAAGATCATTCACAATCTTTCTTTTAATGAAATGATAAGATAACTTTAAACAAATATATATGCTTCCTATAGTGAAGTTTGAATGTATTTTCTGGTCAGTATTTGTGTGTGTGTATGAGAGAGTGCACTCAGATATCCTGTATTTGAGCACACTCTCTTATAGAGAGTAGCTGAAAGCTAGGGGTCTAAGGGTTAAAAAATTTAAGCCTGCTATACATATCAATTGATGACTAAAAGTTTAGATTGTGATTTTCTAACATCAAAGGTTTTAAAATTCTTTATAGAGTAGCTTCTCATGGAAAACATGTTATAAAAATGAGGCCATATTATAAATTTGTATGTTCACAAGTTAATATAGTCAATATAAGCCATCACTGCAAAACTTTTTTATCATTTCCTTTTTCTTCTTCTTTTACTTCATTCTCATTCTTCTTTTTCTTTTATCTTTGGTTATGATAAAACACTTTATCAGATCATAGGATTCTTGGAATTTAAAAAATGGCTGTCTTGTATTTTATTTTCTATTTTTTTCAACTTCTATAAAGGCTATTTGTTAATTTTAACTATTGCTTTTTCAATTAAGTATTTTTTGATTCAATTCAAAATTTTAACGACTACTACTACTATAAGACCTCCAAAGAAAACATATTTTGAAGATGTATCAGTATCTACCAATATAAATGTGATGTGTAAGGAGAAGGAAAGGAGAAGGAAAAGATAGTTAAATACAAAGAACTTGCAAGAGAGATTAGGAGAATATGGAATATATCTACAAAAATCATACCAGTAGTTATTTAGAATAGTTTCTGAAAAACTTTAGAGTAACTGCACAAGTTGCAAGAATTATCTAAGGAAACTAAATGTGACCCAATATCAAGGACATAAAACCCCAATTTATTTCTGCAAACCATTCATAATAATACTAATGGATGACAGGGCTTAGTGAAAAATAAAAAATAGGTAAAAGATGATTTCTTTTTTGATTATGTTTTCTATGATATCAAATACGTTAATGATGAAAATGTTTGGGATGTTTACAATGTTTTTAATGTCTTATTAATTTACTCAATTTTTAGATTATTTTATGTTAGTCTTCCTTTTCTCCAAAAACTAAGCCACATGTTCAAAAGAAGAAAAAAATTGTAATTTTTAACATAAAGATTTTTCTTGTTCTCTTCTAAGAGATGAATAAATTTAAGAACAAACAAAATTCCTTTATGATGTTTTGTTTTTATTATTCTTTAATAGACAAGCCGATAATTTTATTAACTGTTTTTCTATTCATTTGCAAATGTAGATTATATATTTCAGCTTTTTGTTTATATATACATGCTCTTTTATACAAAATATGTTTGATTAAATATATATGTCTTAGGTCTGTCCTATAAATCTCTAATAAATCTTGCATATGCATCATACATTCCACATAGGCATAATTAAACATAGAATTTAATAATACTTTTTGTGTTAGAGAAGTTTTTATACGTTTTTGGTATATAAAAGGCTATCTTGGAAAAGCTTTCGAATATTGTATATTTTTCTTAGATCTTTCTCAGATGTTTGGTTTAATTCACATCTCCACTGTTTATTGTGGGAGGGGTTGACAGCTAATTGTTACTTACTGTCACTTGTTCCCAACTAGGACTCTGAATGTTGGAAATTATTGTGATACACTTTTGATTTTATACTCAGACTGAAGGAGTCAAATAATTTATAAAATTTACTTATTGTATTTGGGTCAGTTCTTAGGAGGAGGTAGGCAGTTTGCTATAAGCAGTTAATTTACAGAACTTCCCATTTCAAATCTTTGGTTAGTTCTCAACATATGAGTTTCAGTTTCTGACTGACTATCCCCTATTTTATCTTTAACATCCTTTTTTTATCGCATGATCCCCTACCTGTCATCTTCTCTACTAATCACTACTAAACTTTTGGGTGTGGATATGCCATTTACTTTACAATTTTCCAAGTGCACTCTTGACAACATTTGCAATTTCTTTTGTTCTCTACTCAAAAAGTCACCAAACAATGCAACTGTTTGTAAGAGACAAAAAAGGTCTTTCTTCTTCGTGTTATTTTCCAATTTCATAGTGAAGAAATCAATTAGTGAATAAGTTTCCAAAGTTCAGAAACAAGTTTGGAACATTCTTTCTTAAGTTTCACAATTAATGTATTTTCCATATAAAATTTCTCAACATGAAAATTTATTTGTTTGTTATTTATGCAAACACCCAAAAAGTATTTGTCTGTATCCACTTCATTTTGGACTATAAATTTAGTATTAGTGACTCTAAAGGTATTTTTATCAGATGAAAGCAGAGTAAATTTAACCAAAATTTAAAACATTGCCTGTCTTGGGTTTGAGAATAAACTGCATCCAGTGATGAGGCTCCAGTTCTGGAGCTTTGAGGAGTCACCTTCTTTGTTGCCATTACTTCCTGGTCCACTTTGATCCTGAAGATGGCACCTGTTAGAGTCCTATCTATAGATTAAATAGATCTGTTTGAGACAATGAAGTGGTTACCCATTTACAATGATTATGAAGATACTTTTTGTATCTATTGGAGACTATTATTGTTAAACTGGCTTCTGCATAAAATTGCCAAACAAGAGTTGACATGCTACAAAACCAACTAATCAACCAATCAAAATGATATGTGTAGTAGAAAACTAACACAGCTGGCCTTACAACAAACATCATCTCCCCTGTCAAACACTAGACGTTTTGAGTATATTTCTTTGCCTTCTGATTCAGAGATCTTGGTTGTCATAAAGAGAACAATGGAAATTGTCTTCAGTTGATAAATTCTTAAGAAAATTTTAAAATCAGACTAGAAACTCCTTTTTTCAAAAGGATACTGACCCAAAAACTAAATCCAAAGCTGTTCTGGAATGAATAAGATTAATGAAAGTCAAAATTCTGCTGTGGACAAGTCATAACATAGATTTGAACTTCATTTAAAATCTATGGCAAGATCTCAAACTGGCTATGCATTGCAGATTATCATCAAATCTGGCAGAATTAATTTTACCTTGAAGGATGACATAAAGTATCTTCTACGTAGTGTAAAACTCTTCTACACGACTGTTGTCAATAATCTATCTATTGAGACTTCTACTTATTATTAGCCAAGAACTAGGTGGGTGGAAGTGTAGTTTTACAACAAAGTACAGCAAACGTTTTAAAATTCAGTCTTGTATTAAAATTTTTCATCTCTTTGAGGTGGTTTTAAACACAAATTGTTTTACCTTTTTGAGAATTGTTTGTGAATTACTTGTGAGAATTTTATAGACTTTTACAACTCACTGTATTTTGTCATTTTTCTTTCTGTTGCCTACAACACAGTGTCATAGAATTATATATTCATATAGGCTTAACAAAATGGCCTGTTGATTTTAAAAACATCTGATATAATTTCAGTTTCTAACATGCTTTGTGTACATAGCAAGATAGACTAATTAAAGCCCCTGTACTCTTGGTAACAAATTAAGAATTCAATTGAAGTGGTTATTTTACAGTCTTTGTTGTCAGTTAAAAGTTTACATTAAGTAGTTACAACTCTAAAATATAAATCCAGATAACAAAAAAGAGATTTATTAATTATATTTTTGATAATATCCTTATGAAATTGATATTGTTCTGAGCAATAAAATCAGTTTTGTTGTGAAATATGTTTTCATTTAAGTAGATGATAACTAGGGGGTTTATTGATTTTTAAATATTTTTGTTTAGATTGTCAGTTCTAGCTGAAGCTGTTGGTTGGTTGTGTTTTACACTATATCAACTCTTATAGGTTGTTTAATGTTAAATCCTGTTTATACATATATTTCTTATATATGATTTGTAAATGAATAATTTGTAGGTAACATTTTAAACAAGCCAGAGCTCATTTGTTTGCACAAAATTAAATGGTTTCAAGTAGTGCTATATAACACTAATAATTCCATTTAACATCAGTCATTTGTTTGCTCACAGTTAAATGGTTAAATAATTCTATTTGACTCAGAGCTTTGATTATTATTACCTATAACTCACTTCACATGAATGTCAATTTTAGTACTGAATTTTTGAGAATATGAAAATTTCTATTATAGAGTCTTGTAAAAAATTTGATTAATCATAAAGTGAATAATCATGTAGAGTTTTGAAAAAGATTGTAAAATAAAATAAGTCTATTTACTTATGGGCTTTTTTTTCAACTTTGTTAAAGAGTGCTATATTATTAAACTGTTGAATCAATTTAAAGTTCTTGTTTATCTTCTATGATCTTCCTTGATAAAAAAATTAATGGATGCTTAGTGTTTATCAGTCTGGAGTAATTGAAAGTTTAAAATTCTGTGTTGGTGATAAAGTAAAGTCCTCATGGAAACTAAAGTTAAATTGTAGATGATTCTTTGAAGGAATACTTATTGTCTTTGATTCTACTGACTTGAAACAAATATTTGAATATTATCTTTCCCTATTTATGATTCATTTTTTAAATTAATATTATTCAAAAGTAGAATGTATGTAAAAACCTAAGTATTATGAGTTTTAAGTTAGTGGAACACAAGGGGAAAATAATTCTATCATTTTTTTTACAGGAAATTGTCAAGCAATTTTTTTTATGATGGAAATAACACATTTTTCATGACTTTTTAAATGAAAATGATATAAAAATATTACAATTTATATCACATCTATTTTAATGCATATATACCTGCTTTAAAATGTTTCTTTGTAAATTTATTTTGAAGTTAAGTTATTTAAAACTTTTATATCAAAGTATTATAGAAAAGGTTATAGTTTTTAGATATTTATATATTTAAGGTTTGGTTTGGTTTCTTTGTTTTATGGCATCAATCTTTGTAGGTTATTCAATGCCAAAGCTATTCTCCTAGAAGAACAGTAGTGGTACTATTTAACCCATAGCTGGGAGGATAGAGGGGTTCATACCTTTCCCAAGGGTATTTGCCTGAAAGTGAATGTAATAGGGCAACTGGAGTACAAACTCGCTTACTACGATTCTGCAGTCTCGCTTTAACCATTACACCACAAGGACACCACCCTATATATCTAAGAAAAATTCTTGTTGGTATTTATCGGAAAAAAGTCACCTTACATCAACTTGTTACATTCTATGATCATTAGATTAAGCTTAGATAAGAAATAAAGAATTGGTGTTATGACTTGAACATTTCCTGAGAGTATGTTTGAAATGAATGTCATCTACACTGATTTTGACTAATGAGACTTAATAACTAAGTAGGTATTTCAAAAATATTTTTATAAAATCAATTTAAATGTCCTGAAAGTCTGAATTACCAAATTATGAAGGGAAAAGCTTAAATTAATTTAAAAGTTTAGATTAAAGACCACTGAAATGTTTTTGTTGGTAGATAGTAAAATATCAGCCCAAAATATCTATTGAAATCTATCACAGTGCTAACGTTTGGCTTAATTTAAGGTTGATAACAGGAAATATTTTATGACAACACTGCCCAAAAGTAGTGATGCAGACAATACTAAAGAGAATTTAAGGTATATATATATATATATATATATATATATATATATATATGTAAAGGATCAGTTGAGCTTTGAAATTTACCACATGAGCATCATGACCTTGTTTATTTGTTATTTTGTTAAGATATCAACTGTTTGACTCATCTATCAATCTTTGCTTCAATGTTTTTACTTATTTTAAGGTTAATCTTTCCAATCTTTTGTTTGTAAACAAAATATTTCCCATTTGGCAATATAGCAATAGAGGGGATATTTTAAGCAATTTCATTACATCATAATTTGCTTATAAATTTTTAGGTGATGCCATGAAAACAATGTGTTCATGTGTAACCCAGACAATTTTCAGTCTGTATAAAGACTGGGGGTATTTGAATATAAAAAAACTATAAGGAAATCAATTAATCATTTTTCCTCCATCAGAAAATTTTCTTTTTGTTTTTTGATGAAATGGGTAATCATCATCATCATCGTCATCATCATCATCATCATCATCATGTATTTTTTGATGTTTTTTATTGTTTTTTTAAGTGTTTTTTTTTTTAGGCATTTAAGATATTTGTATATTTTATATTAACTTTAATTTCTCACTTGTTTATTATAAATTTTACAAAATGATTTTGAAAGTCTTACTTATTCAGGATTTTATTTAGATTTAATTATTTTTTTTAATATCTTGAATTTTTTCAAATGTTAAATCTTAATTTTTCTTTTTATAATATCAGTCTAAACTCAGTCATGCATGAATTAATAATGTTAATCAAATTCATCAGATAAAATAAATTGAACTAAAAATCAGTGTCCCATTTAAATTCTACAATCAAATCATTTAAATACTGATGGAATAAAATTCTTAATATAGGATGTGAAAATGATGTCTTTTATTTGACTATATAACATTTTAATATAACAACTAGATTTTCCTATCTTTATTTAAGTTCTAAAGCAAAATTTCTATCCAAGTTACAAAAAGCATGCATTTAAAATGACAAAGAATTATAATTCAATGTATTTTGAAGTACAACTTTGATTTTATAAATGAAGATCAGAATAACATTTTTTAATTAGTCTTATAGAAATTTGAATATTGTGATAAATTAATTCTTGGTTTCCGCTTAGAAAAGTCAAATTAGATATAGAGCGATAATTTTAAAAGGTTTTCTGTATTCAGAATAACTAATCTCAGCTCAGTTACAGAATTAATTTATATGTTTGTATCAACCTTTAAAACATTCTTTGTATGAAAAGTGGGAAGACAAAATGAAGGATAGTCAATTTAAGATTTAAATTTTACTTCTAATCACTTTATTTTTTATTATTATGATACTTGTAGCAAATTTTTCACACCAACGGTAGCTGATGGTCTTTCACTGGAGTCTGAGTGACTGCAACTCTCCTCAGGTCTCCAGAACTATTCTAGTTGATCTCAACAATGCTGTAGTTTGGATGGTCTTGATTTGTCCTCTGATTTCCAACTCTTTCAGCCTCTTTTCCAAGCATGCCAGTTATAATTGGTATCACTGTCACTCTTATGGTCCACAATTTTCTGTTCTCTAGCAGGGTTCAAGTATTTGTCTATCTTTGCAAATCTTTTTGATTTTCACTTTGTGGTCCTCTGGGATGGCAGAGTCCACTATACCATAAGTGCTCTCTTTTTTCTTTTCTTTTGTTAATATTTACAAGGTCTGGTTTTCTGGCTGAGATTAGGTGATCTTTTTGTATCTCAGAATCCCAGTGAATTTTGTTCATCTCATTCTCCAGGACAGATTCTGTTTTGTGCATGTACCATTTGGTAGCATGGTCAAATTTCAGTTTCCTGCACAATTCTCAGTAGATCACCTTCCCCATCCATTCATGTCTAGTATTATGTTCCTTTGCAAATTATTGCTACATTCACTTATCATGTGATTAATCATCTTGTCTCTATCACCACACATCCTAAACTTGCTATTATTGATTTTGGCTTTAATATAATTGGACCTTATGGTGTTTTGTGCTGCTATTAGAAGAGATTCAGTTTCTCTCTTATGGTTTCCTTTTCATAGCTATGTCCAGGTCTTCTCATATAAGATTTCAACAGTTAGTAACTTGAAATGTTTATACATTGTTTTTCTTCCCATTTCTGTTTCCTAGTTTTTGTCATTGTTTTGTTTTTCCTTATGTTGTCAGTGCTGTTACTGGTTGCTGTAATCAGTCTTTCTTTACTCTTTTTAATGTAGTCCTCTTATTGATGCATCTACACAATCTTTAAGGCTGATGAGTCCTCTTTCTCCTTCTTTTCTTGACACATAGTTTGTCTATATCATCTCTTGATGATGATGCACAAAGCCTTACATTCAACTTTTCATTCATCTGAGTTCTTCCCTTGGTCATTTAAAGAATAGTTTCTAGTGTCTTACAAGGGGGCCTGCTCCCTTTGATTAGATATCTGCTGCAAGCTTAATTTTGAGAAGTTTTCTCATTCATCTGAGGTACTTTTTTCTTATTTTTTCTTTCATATTCACTTGTTTGATGGTGTCTGCTTCCAGTATTTCCAAATATTTGTAATTTTCCTTTTCTCCAAGTGTTCTGCTTCTTTCTTGATTTGACAGTTCTATTCCTTCCATTATATCTCTTTTTCCACTTTTCATTATGAGCATGGCACATTTTTTTATGTCAAATTCCACTCCTATATTCTGGCTGTTTTTTTTTTTTGCCCCTGAGCCCTTTCTAAGAATGGCATCATTGCTGTTGCAAATTGTAATGGCAAAAAGTGCATCTTCCTGGAAGATGTCTTTCTGGATTTTTACCCTGCTAAAGTTTTTTCTCCTGTTGATAATTCCAATTTCAGTTCTTCATGGCTTCTGTGATGAAGTTTATGCCTTGGTCAGATATTTTGTGCATTTTCAGACATTCTGGTATTCAAGTTTTCAAGATCCTATCATAGACCTTTTTGTAGTCAATTCACGTCATGGTTACATTTTACCACTTTGCTTTGCTCTCCTGATGAATGTTCAGTAAGTCACCTGTTCCTCCTGTTCCTCTTTCTGTTCTTCCAGACAGTCTGCACCTTCCAAGTCACTGACTGTTTGGAAGAGCAAGTAATAGATCTCCTCCTTAATGTGTATGGTTAGGATTTTCCACATCAAAAGTAGACATCAGTCAACAGTTGCTGAGGATGGTTCCTTTTTGGGGATCTTTTTGGATCAGGGTAGTTTTCCCCTTAGTTATCCATTAGGGTATTCTTGATTCTTCAAAGCATTTACTCAGTGGAAGAGCCCATTTGTCATGGATGGACATGAATTTTTTAAATCAAAATCCGCATATGCCATTGTGGCTTGGAATTTTCTGATTTGGTACTTTTTTGAGTGTTGCTTTGAATGATTCCTGGTGCATGTCTGTCTCAGTTCCTTCTTTGAGTTTTTGTAATTCTTATTCCATGTTATTTATCCATTTGGCCTTTCTATTATGTTCTTTCTATTCTCATATTTTACTCCAAAATTGTTTTTCTTCCTTTGCATCCAGTTGTTGTTTGTTCTTGTGCATTCTCCACCTACTTGTTGGTCTATTTTCTCATGTTATTTTGGAATATCCTGTTTTGTTTGTAATGTTTAACTCTGTCTTGGTATCTTTTGAGTCTCTCGTCTTTCACTAATATCTTTTGATTTATCTCTTCAAGTTGTATTGGCGGACTTGTCTGCTATTTTATTTTGGTCTTTTCATTCCAATATGCGTGTGATTTTCTTTTTCGCACTTTTGCTTATTGTTGCAGTTTCTTTATCAGTCATTCCAGCCTAATTTCCTAGTTCAGGTTTTGTATTTCTGTTCACATTCCTTAGGGGAACATCGATTTTATCACAGACTAATTTTGTTCTTATATAAATTAGCTCGTTTAGTTCAGTGGTGTTGCCTGTTGGGATATTTGTTAATAATTTGTTTACCTTTTCAGTTTCTACCTTCACTTTTTTCCAGACTTGGTTTCTTAGAGATATTAATGTAGTTTCGTTTTCAGCCATGATTTTCTTTATAACCCTGCATTTATTTTGTCTTCTTGTGTTAATATCTATTTTGTGGTCTGTGCATTTCAATTCAATTAGGTGGCTCTGGTTTTTCAGTATTTAATGTTTCAAATCAGCTTGGAGGATCTTGTTCATATTCTTCACTATTTACTTGTTCACATATTTCTAGTATCTCTAGGTTGGAAAACCAACTTTTCTTTTATATCATTCTAGCTTGGTCAGTATCTGGAAATAATCTATATGCTTCTTTTCTAAATACATGTTCAGTTATATGAATGTTGCATAGTTCGAGCACAGTAAGTGATCATTGTATATTATAAAGAGGATATGAACTCTTGTATGCATTATTTACAGAATAAATAAGCATTCTTATTTGATATATGAGCATAATGTTTATTGTTTACAATTACATTTGTTAACATAGTATTAGATTATCTGGAAATTCTAACTATAAACATAAACACTTATCATTGCAACAGTAATGATTACAGTGTATTTGTCATGTCAACTGCCATGTACCATTAAAAAATATGTACATGAAAAATTCACTTGAAATGCATATATTAAATGAATTTATACGTCTATAAAGATACACATCTACATACATACACACACACTTCGGTTTGTGCCTAAATCAATCACTGCATACTTATACACTCACACAAACTTGTATCATATACTTAGACATAGTTGTACATATGCTCACATGAAGAGTATCACCTGAAAATGAGTCACTCCAACCATTGTTTTATAGATACTCCTACCATTGTTTTATAAAGAGTTAATTTTATTTTAAACCCAATTTAGCGCTATTTATTATTTCTTGTGGAACATTAGACTATCAAAACTGGATATGATCAGATATTATTTATGACCAGACTCTACAGCACTGAAATACTGTTGTTGAAAATATGTTGCCATCCAAAAATTGAATACACACCACCAAACATAAAAGGTTTATTTAAAGTCAATATTTGATATTGACCATCTTTTATTTTCTATAATTGTTTGTTGTCTTCACTGGATTTCTACAAACAACCACTGAAATGTTTTTTTCTACTCTGACAGTATGCATTCTTTTAGATCTCTCTTATTGGATGGTTTTTGTTATTTGAATTTTCATTTCACTGCATTTCACACTTGAATTTATTCTGGTGGCATGCTCAGCTAATTGAGAAGTTTTAACTTTTGTCTTTTCTGAAACTGTCTTATTTGTTTTTGTTTTGTTTTGGTGGAGTATTTTTGATGTTGAATTGAATTATTAGTATTAAATGATAATACTTGAAACCATTCAACTGTGATTAAATGAATGAATAATATTGAATAGAATTATTAGTGTTAGGTAGCAATACTTTAAACCATTTCAAGTTTTGGGTATGACATTAAGCTGCTATTATTAATATTAATATTAAATAGTATTATTAGTGTTGAATAGCAATACTTGAAACCACTTAAATGTGTGAAAATAGAACTATTAATGTTAGATAGCAATACTTGAAACCATTTACAGGTGTGCAAACAAATAAGCTTTGACTCATTTAAAAATGTTACCTACAAGCTTAGAAATCGTGTGTGTGTGTGTGTGTGTGTGTAAACAGGAATTATCATTAAATATCCCACAAGGGTTGATATTCCATAAAATACAACCAAACCAAACCAAACTTTTTTCATTTACATATTTTTGGATATCAAAATATTTATATTTTTGTCAATGGCATTTCAGTGCTGAAGAATCTATTCATAAATAATACCTAATAATATCCATTTTATGTTTCATTAGAAAAAATAAAATCCTGCTATTTTTGTTTTAGAAGAAAATTAATTTTTTATTAAACAGTGGTTGGAGTGTCTATAAAACGATGGTAGAAATGTCTATATAACAGTGGTAAGGGTGTCAATAAAACAGTGGTAAATGCAGTTGTGTAGGAGTATCTATTGGGTTGGCAACTAAGTTTCCATCATTTTTTTTTATTTTAAATTTTTTGAAAGGTTTACTTAAAAATAACAACTAATTAATCAATGATATATTCTCCCAAGGTTCAACAAGATTTTCAACATGTTGTTGGTAGAAATCACCTTGTTTCGACTAAAAAAATTCATCCAAACAAACTCTCAATTCTGCATCAGTATTGAACAAAACTCCACGCCTAACATTTGAAAGCGATTGAAAGAGGTGGAAATCCATTAGTGTCAAATTGGAAAAGTAACGCAGGTGTGGCAGAACTTTCCAGTCATGTGTTTGAATGATTTCCTTGCTCATATTGGTGATATGACGGCGGGCGTTGCCATGCAGCAAAAGAACTCCATTCTGCCAATTTGGACTTTTCTCTTGAATAGCCGGGTTGAGTCATTCCATCTGTTGAACATAGAACTCTGTGTTGACCGTTTGGTTTTGGATTGGAAAAGTAATGCAGGTGTGGCAGAACTTTCCAGCCATGTGTTTGAATGACTTCCTTGCTCATATTGGCGATATGAGGGCGGGCGTTGCCATGCAGCAAAAGAACTCCATTCTGCCAATTTAGACTTTTCTCTTGAATAGCCGGGTTGAGTCATTCCATCTATTGAACATAGAACTCTGTGTTGACGATTCGGTTTCGTTCAAGCAATTTGTGATGGATAATCCCTACCCAGTCCCAACATCATTTTATGCAGATGAAGATCTTGTTTCACGCATGGTGTCACTTGTTTACCAGGGCTAAGCCATTTCTTACACTGCTTCACATTGATACACAGGCACCATTTTTCATCACCAGTAACAATTCGGTAAAGAAATTGTTGCTTGTGTCCAAGAGTGACAAGCAAACAAACCAGCAGAGATTGAGGCTCATTGATTTTTGTTGTTGTCACTTAAAGCATGCAGAACCCATGCTCCTCACTTCTGAACCTTTCCCATCGAGTGAAGATGCTGCTCTATTGAAGTGTGGGAGCATTTCATTTTCTCTACCGGCTCCCTTGCCGTTTAATGAGAATTTTTTGTGCAAAAGTTGGTTTAATCGCTCTTAATCAAACTCAACTGGATGGTCCGAACAAGGTGCATCTTTGAGGTCCAAATTTCCATTTTTGAAATCGGTATATCAATTACAAGCAGTTCTTTCAGCTATGGCAACCTCTCCATACACAGCACGAATGTTGCAAACAGCTTTTGTGGCCTTAGAACCTTGATTAAAAATGAAAAGAAGGAGGTGTTGAAAATGCTCATTTTTCTTAACTTTACATTCCATTTTAATGATCTGAAAATAAACAGAAATTAACTCAAATTAACTTGAAAAAAAAAGATTACAAAATGATTTCAAAATAGAATTCTTGAAAAGAGTAAATTTAAAAATTTTAAAAATGGCAGGAACTTCGTTGCCAACCCAATTTATAACAGTGGTAGGAGTGTTGATAAAACAGTGGTTGGAGCGTCTATAAAACATAGGTTGGAGTGCCAATAAAATAGTGGTAGGAGTGTTGATAAAACATTGGTGGAAGTGTATATAAAGCAGTAGTAGGAGTGTCTATATAACAGTGGTAGGAGTGTTGATTAAACAGTAGTAGAAGTTTTTAAAAAAAACAACATTGTTAGGTAATACTGATGCTTGAATTGATATGTGTACATAAAATTATAAATAAAAAATGAATAAAAAGAAGATTTAAAAAACAAAAACAAACTGATGCTGTTGATTTCTACTTATTCTTTATAATTATATCACTTTATTTCATAAGTAGGAAATGTTGCTCTGAAAACCAATGTAATGTGTTTTTTAAAATAGAATTGCTTTCATTTTCTGTCTTCGGTTATTTGATTATTTCCTTTTTATTTGATTATTTCTCCTAATTTTGATAAAAAATCCACTTTTCTCATTCAAGATGTACAGATACCTTTATAGCATAGTGATATCTGTTACTTTTTCTAGATAATAAATCTATGTCTGAGCAAGGTTTTATGAAATACCAGCAGTGGCCCATACAGCAGATCTCCCCTCTCTATGCTACCAGTGTTTTCCAAATGAAGAGCAAGGACCATTACAGCTTGACATCAGGTCAAACAAGGTCAGACAAGGTCAAACTGGTTTAGAGACTGCAGCTCTTGGTTTTAAATTCTAAGTTGACTTACACTGTTTCTCCATTGTGGTTACGTAATACAGCTTGCCATATTTGAAGACAAGATGAATTCATGCCTTTCATAAGGGTATTAGTATGAAATGAATGGAAACAGCCAAAATTTTTTGTGTTAATAATCACCTCCAGTGTGAACTTGTATGATCTATTCATATGATTCATTGAATATAATTTGATATGTTCAGATCACAATGGTTCAATCTCTTTAAAATGATTCAAAATGATTGCTTTGAGCAAGTGATATGAGATAGAAGGTATTCTTCAATGTGAATGTGAAGATTATTAAAGTTACTACACTTTTCAGCTATCTGAGATTGGTCTGAATGAAGGACATGAAGTAATTGATCTATTATTTAATAGATTGTCAACTCACTCACCTTGCATTTTTGAAAGTTTCAATTTGATCTGCTGTCATCATCATCATCATCATCATCATCATCATCATCATCATCATCATCATCATCACATTGTGCTATCAGTATGGATATCCCTGACTCTCTCTTGCCACCCCTCCCTATCGTCCATTGTTTCCGGCAGGTCTTCAGGTCTACATCCTGTATCAGAAGAGAGCTGCTGTATGTAGGTTCGAGCTGGTCATCCTGCCTTTGCTCATCCATGTGAAGGGGTCCACAGGAGTACATTACTTATAAGCTCTTCCCTACTTCTCCAGCAGTGTCCTACATATCTGGTTCGTCTAATTTTGATAGTTTTCGTGATGGATGGTAGGTGGCCGTACAGCTGCTACTTTGTGGGGTGCTGCCTCCAGTCTCTCTATCAAACTGTAATCTTATATATTTTTTAATTATTTTGTCACTCTTCTTTGTATCCCCCCCAATTTCAATATTACACTCCAATTTCTATGTCTCAACACAGAAGCTCAAGCCTGAGTACACTATTTTAAATATGGTTTTATTAAGGTTTTATAGTTTTAAAACATTTGCCTCCCTTGAAATAAAATTTCTAACCATCCAGCCAATTATTTTGCCCTCAATATAATAGATAGCTTTAAATGTAACATGAAAGCCAATTTCGAGATCACATTCCAAATTTACTTTTTTGATTTCCTCGTTGCTTAATTTATATTTAACTTTAATGTTTATGGATCCAATATGTAGTACTTTACATTTTTCTATATTAAATTTTGATTTACAAATATCTTCCCAAGTTAGCATTTGTTTTTGTTAGACAGGATCTGATAACAAATTTCTAATGTAACCAAACTGAAATTCCAAATTTCATAATGATCACATGATTAGTTATCACTGTCTAACAATATAAAGAACTGATACCAAATTTAAAATATCAGTTCCTGTTTTATATTTTATAATTTTGTTTTACATTTGATTTTAATGGTAAGTAAAATTAAAATAAATAACTAAAATTTTTCTCTCTACAGATGATAGAATCTCATACCTTGTATCCACCAAATGAATTATTTTTGCAAATCTTTTAAATTATATTTATATCATAGACAAACTTTTAGACTCCCAACTAATTTCTCCCCATCATTTGCTGTACATCAAATCTACCATATATACTCATATAATGTTCAACTTTTTGAGACCAGATTTAACCTATGATTTGGAGGTTAGCAAGATATGCTTTTTCAATAAAATTTGGGGTCTAGGCTAGACAGCTGAAGTCAACAAAGCTGCAAGTGAGGAAAAGAACATTCAAGTTTAATGTAATAATTTGATTTTGAATGATATTGAATGCTTTTTTTTATTTCATTATTATTTTTTGCTTTTCTTATATTAATATTTTTAAAATATATCTACACACATACACAAAAAGAATAAAATAAACTGCTAAGCAGAGGTTTAAGTTATTATTATTTTTTTATTTTTGGAAGGGGTGGTGTTTTGTTTATTTACACACACACACACACACACACACACACACACACACACACACACACACACACACACACACACACTAATTGAGACATTAGACAAAGAAAAATAACTAAATTTTAAGTATTTTTTAGAAATAATCTATCATTCTACAGCTGTTTTTAAATATTTGAAAAGTAATTAAAGAAAATTTATCTTATTCATTTATTTATTTTTCAATCATTCATTTAGATTTATAAATGTAAGCATTATTTTATTGAATCAAATTGACTAATTAAGGCATATCTATTGTTAAGATGTTTTTTCAGTATTTCATAAAAATTATGTGTAAAGTTTCCTTTTGCAAAACAAAATTTGAATAAAAGCAAAGAATAACTTGGGCAAATCTGCTCTAAGAGTTGAGTTGCAAATAAATTTGTCCAAAAATGAATTGCAAGGAAAGTTTCCCTGTAATTTGTTAAAATGAAAAAAGACTATTATTTTTAACAGAGACATTTTTTTCTGAAAAAAGATAAGAATTTTTTTTACTTTATTCAAAAAAGTTGTTCTCCTTCAACTTTGTCTTGGCTTTGGGCAAATCTTTTTTATTCTTTTTTTAGATATTTTCCTGCTCAATTTTTTTTTTTTACTGAAACATGAAATTTAGGATTTTCTTTTAAATCTGGACTCAAGTAAATAAAGAGCACTAAAGATTATATTTTTTAGAGTGATGAGATAGTTTCAAGGGTTAGGATTTGACACTTTTTATATTTTTTTATCTTTTATTTTCCCTTTATTTCTTTAATCTCTGCTTTTAATACAAATTCCCTTAACAAAGATTTGATACATATAATTTAAGTTTCTTTAGTCTTTTTAATTCAATATTATATTATTACATATTTTTAATAGTAAAGTTATTTTTGTTGCAAATATTGTTTTACTTACTGCATCTTATTATTGTTATCAATAAGATGGTCAGAATTAAATTATAAACAAGCATTGGTTATAGTGTTGGCTATTTGCATTTAAGCATAAATGATCAGGTACTAAGTTTGATTATTTGAGACATGCTGCAGATATTTCTATTCATTTAAGGAAATATATATTTTTTTAATTCCTTGAAAAATGGCTAGGAAAAGTTGAGTGACATAATTACCTATCTGTCCACTTGTCATATCCTAATATTTAAAAATGAAAATTTTTAGTGTGTAAGTATAATTTTCTGTTATAGTAGTTCAATTGTACAGGTTAATGAATTGTTGGAAGTACTGATCTACTATTCATTTGAGAAGTAAAAAAATCATTCTATCGTAATAATAATATAATGTAATTTCATGAATAAGATAATAAATTGCTTTTGATAAAATAGTTTTCATAATTAATAGGGTATACAATACCATATTATATGATATTAAAGTACAAATTCAGATGATATTATATGAAAATAACAATTATTAATGAAATATTCTAAAAATTAAGATTTATATATACTTGAATGAGATACTTTTCTAAAGCTTAGAATCAAAATTTGACAAAATTCAATGTTAATTGAGACTGAATAATTTTGACAAAGAAAAATGTACAAGAATATTTATAAATATATTTTTAATTAGTCAAATATTTAATCTAAATTATAGTTTAAACAAATCTGTGAGGTTAAAAAATAACTGTGATGATAATGGTGGTCTATTTAAATATTATTATTTCTCGTCATATTTGGGATTCTAGATTATCTGTTTTTTTTCCTCATTTAAGGATAGTATGTTGCTAGTATGGGATTCCACCTGCAATGATACATTCTCTTGTGGCAATCTCATTACATCAGCACTCAGGATTGGTTACCTGAGACACCAAAGATTTCAAACAGGCCAAATATGTGTCTCAGACAGGCTCATCATTACCACTGAAACTTCTTGGCCTAACTCTACTTTGGAAGATTGGTAAGGGATTCTCACATTTTGGGGTGAAGTAGCTGATGCAATACTTCTTGCTGACCATTCACATGAGCATTTTTGCCATTCTATCAATGGGACAAGTAAAGATTTATACAAATAAGAGTGAATTGATTCAAGGAAAAATTAAACTGCATTGTAAGTAGTTTCTGTTTAAAAAATTGATGTTGAATAAGTTTCAATAGGGAGAATTAAAGTTTGTATTATTTTTGCAAGTTGACTTTTGATTACTATTGTTCACTGATTTCTTTTGTTGACTCTAACAGTGATGCCTTGACTCTAACAGTGATGCCTTGTTACACATGTACATAATTAATCCAAATCTGGCTATGAACCAAATTAGTGGGATTCATCATTGTGTTGTGCCAAATATTTTAGTGGGAACAATGAACTTTGAATATCAGCATTTAAAATCTTGCTCATTAGAACTAGTGAAAAACATACCTGTAAGTATACTGTTATATTCTTATGTATAACAATGCAAGGGAGGAAATAAAGAGAGAGATGAAGAGGAAATTTGCTGTTTGATAGAAAAAATGGTAATAGTTGCAACAAGAAAGGAGTGAATTTTATAGATGAAACTATGCAAGATAATTTTGCAATATGAATGTCTGTTTCATTGAAACTCAAGTTTTCTTGTTCCAAGTTCAAAGAATTGAATTTTTATTGTAGTCCATATATTAAGTAGTTTTGTGTGCAAAGTCATTGTGATCCCAAAAAGTGTGCGGAAAACTGTTGATTGTGACAAGGAAAGGCTGGTGTTTGAAGTGTAGATTTACTTGTAGTAGTTCTTGTTTTGCTGTTTGTAGTTGGTCACTGAGTTCTTCATGAGATAAATTTGGTTGCTGATAGAGCTGTTAGTGGAGATTCAATGTGATTGCCAATTTCAATGTAGAATGAACCATTAATGAGCGTCTCTATGTTGTATGTAGTAACATGAATAAGACTGCCAGTGTATGAGCAGCCTATGAGATCTGGCAGATAGGCCATGTGTTTTGGCAGGTAACAGTGCAAGAAGAATGTATTATGTGTGTCAAGTCCAAGAATCCAAAATGGGAATTAGTTAGTCAAGCTAGAAGAAAACATGTATTGTGTGTGGCTAAGCTAAGAGGTTGCTATGTATGTTGATCAGTGAGACCAGGAAAAAAAAGGTTATTTGTGTGCTTGGCTGGCCAGGCTATATTAATAGAGAGAGTATAAAATTTGATATATTTATGTATTTTCATGGATATCAGTTGTGGAATCTTCTGATTGGTCTAACAGGGTCACCTGGTGATATATCCTGAGGTGGCAATAATAGAAGGATAATCAAGAAATAGTATTCCGTGAAAGGAAATAAAGGAAATAATATGTACTATGGGTTTGAATAGATAAAGAAGTGGTTTATTGTATTATTTACAGAGAGAGTGTTAGTTCTTCACGTGTTCTGTCCAGGGTGTCTCTCTGTGTATCTCTGTGTATGTCTGTCTGGTGACCGGTGATATAGTTCCTCATTTAAACTGTTCCGGTGGTGATTACATATCTCACCATAACATCTTCCCCTAAGCCAATTTTTCTCTGGAGAATTTGGCTTAATACCGTTTGTTTTTAGGTCTGGGGCTCAGCCGGTTGACTTTTCTTTTTACCCTTGTACTTTTTCTCCTCAACATTGTTTGAGGGGGTGGAATTGGTGATGAAACTGGTACTCTCGGACCTGGAGTAGAAGATACCACTCTTGGAGTAGGTTGTGTTATGGGTAGAGGAACATTAAAAGAGTCATATAATACCTCCAAGGGCAGTTCATTATCTTCTGCCTGTTTGTAGTCATCAGTGTGTCGAGGTCTTAGCTGATTTATATGCCTGCGACAGTCAAATTTACTACTTCTTACAGAATATAGCACGTGTCCAATTCTTTTCATAATAATCCCCTCTTCCCAAAAGCTTTTCCCAGTCCTATAGTTCAAGAAGAGTATTTTGTCACCAGATTTGTAGAACCTTGTCGAAGGATTTTCTCTTGTTGCTGTTGTCTTGTTTGTATTTGGTAAAATCCTGTCAAATATAGATCTGATTTTTCAAGCGAACATTAGTTCAGCTGGTGACAAACCGGTATTAGTGTTCGGGTTAGGAGTGTTCCTATACACTGATAGAAAATTTTCAAGACTCTTCTCATCAGTGTCCATGCCTTGGTTTTTCTTCAAAGCTCTTTTGAACGTGTCCACAAATCTCTCTGCGAGACCATTTGACCTTGGATGGTATATTGCAGTTGTTAAATGTTCAATGGATAGGGCCTTGCAGAATTCTTTGCTGGTAAATTGGGTGCCGTTGTCGCTGACAATAGTTTTAGGATCTCCAAAATGACTGAAGAGAAGTCTTAGTGCATCTATAGTACTCGTTGATATTGGATGTTTACACTTAAACACTTCCGGCCATTTTGTGAAACTGTCAACGACTACTAAAAAATAATGACCATTCAAAGGACCTGCATAGTCAATGTGTAACCGGGTCCACGGTGTATCCGTCTTCGGCCACGGTTGTATTTGTACAGGTGGTGCCTTTGCTGCTAGCTGACACCCTTGACACTCTCTTACGATTTTTTCAATGTCCCGGTCCATCCTAGGCCAATACGTATATCCGTGCATTATTCTGGACATGCCTGGACGTATATCCGTGCCTTCATTCTGGACATGCCTGGATGACCACTATGGAATTCTTTTAGAATCCTCCTCTGTAGTGTGGTCGGTATGACGACTCTGTCTGCATACATTAAAGTCTGCGAACAAATAGAAAATGGCGAAATTTTCAAGTCCTTCTTCGACTTTTCGTTTAACTACACCTGTTTTTTCATTTTTACAATGAATTCATCTGTTTCTGCTGCTTTGTTGATGTCATCTAGAGTCACTGGTAACTCTCGAATCGTGTTGCACAGCAGTCTGGAGAGTTCTTTTTCCTCTCTCAATGCAGCTATCACTGTGTCCTCTAAAGGTTCTGCACACTTTCGAATAAGTCTGGAGAGTCCATCCGCATGTCCAATATTTTTGGATGAAATGTACTCCATTTTAAAATTATAATTCAACAGAATTATGCTCCATCGTTAAAGTCTGTTAGCAGTATGAGTGGGTATGCCTTTTTTAGAGCCAAAAATAATCAACAAGGGTTTGTGGTCAGTCTGCAATGTAAAAATCCTGCCATGAATGAATCTATGGAATTTTTTAATTGCATAAATGATTGCCAAACTTTCTTTTTCAATTTGAGAATAGTTTCTTTCTGCAGGCAAAAGTGATCTGGATGCATGAGCAATTGGATTCGTTGATCCCTCTTCAAGTCTATGGAGAAGTACTGCTCCTAATCCGTAGTCACTTGCATCCGATGCCACAATCAATTCCTTCTGTGGATCAAAGTGTGCCAGTGCTAAATCTGATAGCAGGCATTTCTTAATCTCTTCAAATGCACTTTGGCACTCTTTTGACCAAATCCACTTTTGTCTCTTTTTTAACAATTCGTTCAATGGTGCTCTCAACTTATGCATTTTTGGGATATAAATAGCATAATATTGTGCTAAACCCAAAAAAGATTGTAACTGGGCAACATTGTTAGGTGCTGGCATCTTCTCAATGGCTTCTGTTCTCTGAGGATCCGGTCTTCTGCCTTGGCTGTCAATGATTTGACCAAGATATTTTATTTGTTTTAAGAAAAATTCACATTTTTCGGCACTCAATTTGAAGCCGAATTCCTCAATTCTTTGGAAAACTATTCTGATGTGTTCCTTATGTTCCTGTACATTTTTACTCTTTACAAGAATGTCATCCAAATATGCGATTGCAAAACCTAAATCGGCAAGCATTGTGTCCATTATTTGCTGAAATAACGCAGGAACTACTTTCAAACCAAAAGGAAGCCTTTTGAGTCTGAAGAGTCCTAAATGGGTATTAATACACAAATACTTTGAACATTCTTCACTGACTTTTACCTGAAGGTAAGCCTCAAATAAATCAATTTTGGAGAAAATTTTACCTCCATTCAGCTTTGTAAAAATGTCTTCAGGGGATGGGAGTGGATAACTATGATCCATCAGACAGTCATTAAGGCCTGTAGAAAAATCGGCGCATACCCGAATCTTCTTGTTTTTCTTTTTAACATACACAGTGGGGCTTGCCCACTCAGAATAGTCAACTTTTTCGACTACACCATTTTCCTGCAGTCTTTGCAGTTCAATTTCAATATCTTCTTTTGAAGAAAAAGGCACGTTTCTTTTTGGTTTAAAAACAGGTTTCACATTTTGTTTTAGCTCAAAATTCACTTCGGTCTTAGTGCACACACCTAACCCCTCAGAAAAAATCCTGGGGAATTCACTTTTTAAGACAGTCAGAAAATCCTCATTTTGTTTAGAATTTTTCTTTTCAGATACACTAACACGGTTACAAAATGAATTTATGGGTAGCTCCCATAAATCAAACAAAACGATCCAATCAATTCCGAAGAGGCAAGAATTTATACCTGGAACAACTGACACTTTTGAAAAAAAGGTTTTCGATCCAAGAGATACATTGCAATCAAACTCTCCTTTGAATTTTAATCTCTTTCCGGATACTCCTTTTGCAATTTTAGACGTTTTTTCCAGTTTTGGACACCCAATCCTCTTCCAAGTCACTTCGTCGATAATCGAAATATCGCTACCTGTATCCAAAAGTAGCTTAACTGTGTGACCATTTATTTTGGTATTGACAAATTTTCGTTTACCCCCTTGTCTCACTTCTTCTTTTGACAACACTACATTTACTTTAGACTTAAATTTTTGTCTTTGTTTATTTTGTTTAGTTCGGCACTGGGAGGCTCGGTGTCCAACTAAACCATATTTAGCACAAGGTTGGTTTTTAAAAGGGCAATTTTTTCTTAAGTGCGAACCCGCACAGCTCCAACATTCAAAACTTTTTCCTTTGTTCTTGAGAAAAGTTTTTTGTTTCACTACTTGGACCTGGGATGTAACTTTTTCCTCTATCCTAGTGGTGTCCCTTTTCACATTTATCAACTTCTGACATTCTTCTGTCACTTTTTGCAAGTTCATTTCTGGATCTTGCTCCATAATTGATAAAATTCTTGACCTCAAATCCTTGTCCCTCGGTGCTGTCAGTCCCTGGACAAATATATAACACTTAAACATGTCAACTGATAGGTCTTTCAATTTAAATAGTTCACACAGGGCATTGACTTTACCCGCATATGTGACAATATCATCAGTTTCTTCTTTTTGTGTGTTTAAACATTTATATCTTGTATGAAAAAGGCTGTCTCTTTCACCAAATATTGAACACAACATTTTAACAGTTTCCGAAAAAGAAATATCTTCTGGTTTCTTTGACAAAATCAAATTTGTAAATTTTGTATTTTCCTCCGTACCCAATTTCTGAAGTAGGAGTGTGATTTTTTCTTCGTCAGACCATTTCTCACATCTTTTTGTAAAAACCGTCTCGAACCTCCGATAATAGGCGGGAAAGGTGTCACCTCGTTCTGCGTTGTATTTGAACTCAGCTAGTGAGTTTGCTATACCCTCTGCCGAAAAAAGTCTAGACGCATTATCATTAGTTTTTTGTGACAAAATAGTTTCACAAAATAGTCGGTTATCTGTAGTTTGTTGTATGACAAGTGCTTCAAAACGCTCTTGTTGAACCAACATCTGTTTTTGAAAGTCAATTTGAGCTTTTTGCTGAGAGACTAAACTCTCGGTTAACGTTTTCGTCAATGCTGCTATTTGTTCCGAAGCCATTATTATTTTTTTTTTTTTTTTAAATACACAAATATCAAGTCAACGTATACATAAAATTTTGTTCCAAAAAGAAGATGTCCGCCTTCAACGCTTTCGTTACGAAAAAAATTTGTCAATACTGAGAAATGTTCAGAAAACTCACCGTACAAAATATCGACACTTTACCAATTTCAAGTGCTCCTTTTCGTCTTTTTCAAATACACGTAAACGTATTTACATAAGAAAAAAAAGTTCCCACAGCACAGTCCTTTTTTTTAGTAAATGAATTTACTGAGTTCGTATTTCGTCTTCGTCGTCAATTGATGTATCCTGAGGTGGCAATAATAGAAGGATAATCAAGAAATAGTATTCCGTGAAAGGAAATAAAGGAAATAATATGTACTATGGGTTTGAATAGATAAAGAAGTGGTTTATTGTATTATTTACAGAGAGAGTGTTAGTTCTTCACGTGTTCTGTCCAGGGTGTCTCTCTGTGTATCTCCGTGTATGTTTGTCTGGTGACCGGTGATATAGTTCCTCATTTAAACTGTTCCGGTGGTGATTACATATCTCACCATAACACCTGGACTGCTCACTATTGTACTATAGGTGTTTGGTGGTTCCATGTTTGCTGTGATAAAATGGGTCAGGAATCATGAGATTTGCCTTAGAGTATACCTAATGGATCCTATAAAAAGGGATATAAATAGACTAATATAAAATGTCCCCTTTGCATAAGCAATGAAATGAGAACAGTTTACATTCATGGACTGAATAAGAGGTTCAGTTTAGAATTCTGAGAATATTATGAATATGACAGAAACCTGAGTTAATCTGGAGAAGACATTGGTTAAAATATTGTGCCCATGATGAAAAAAATTAGGCCAACAGTTTTGAATGAATTATTGTGTAATAAAAATTAGTGCTGAATATAAAAACAATCAAGGATTTTAAAAGTTATTGAAAATCAGATAATGGTTATATTTTTGAATTACCAACATCTCTGTCCTGTAATAGATGTTATATTTGCATATAGATTTTCTACCCTAAGATTAAATGTAACAAGTATTATTGGCAAAGGTATTTTTGTGGATTAGTTTTTAAAATTCATTAATATAATATTCCAAGTGATTTTTAGATAACTTTACATTAACATTGCTGAAAATGTGTTTGAATACAGTTCTGCTGTTAAAGACACTTTTTTAATATGTTCATTATTAGTTGTCAATTGATATTTTAACTCTTGGCCAAACTAGATGTATTCATATGATCTTTTCAATTGGTAAAAGTCAACCAATGTAATCTCTTTTGTACTTCAATAATTTTCTGTTTTGAGTTTTTAAAAAAATTTAGCTAACTGAAGTAAACTACTCAATATTAAATATGGTGTAAAAATAAAAAAAAAACAATGGTGGATATAAGTTCTTGTCATTTATCATATGCCGCATATAAACACATTTAGATTATGACGGGCATCCTTCAAACTTTATCTTCAGTTTAATCATTTTATTTTTTCATCTTGTTTCTTCAGTGTCCACAAATAAATTTACCATTAGATCTAGATTTTAGCAAAAAAAATTTCTTGAAATCAGTTCCCTTATATATTCATAATTCAACTTGTAAATTAAAAATGTTTATAATGACAAATGTGAGAAACATCTTGGGTTGGAATGATTTATAATATAAACAATACTCAAATTGGCAAAGAAAACTCTCTTCCAATTACAAAAGACAAATTGTAGTGACCAAAAAACATTGTAATTTGTAAATCCAATTTTCTCAGTTATTTCATTTATTGTTATTTGAACACAACAAAGTCATTCCTGGAACTGTCATTTTGGTTGAATAAGTAATATTCAATTTCATATGGAATTTACTTTGTTATCTTTTTCTTACTTTTCGGATCAATCATTAAGAATGATTTTATTCAAAAAGTCAAAAATATTTTGTAGGATTTTCTAAACATTTTGCTAAAATGACTGAAAATGTGTCATTTTTTACTACTTTATCAGAATGTATTTACTTCAAAAAGTAAATTAAACAATTGTATTATTTTAGTTAAACATGTTCTTATGCAAAGACAAATGTATATTTAAGATATTCTACTATTTTTTTAAATTTCATTTTCTGTCAGTAAATCATTCTATTTAAACATGTAGGCTTTACTGACAAGAATAATATGAATTATGTGAAAACTTGCACTCGTGAATTTTATGGTTGTTAACACCCAATTTTGTTGTCCTGCTGTTATCCTTTTATTGTGAGTTTTTGAAATAGACAAAATTTAAGAATAAAATTATAACATTTTTTTGGTTGATCATTTTTGTATTTTTCTACTTTTATATGATTATTCCTCCTCATAAGTAGAAAAATTTGTCTGTGATTGTGGTCATAATTTTTGATGGTGAAAATTCTAATTCTTTAGTGTCTCAAAAATGAGTGGACATCTAGATTTTGTGAAAATTTTAAAAACTAAGTTCTGTGTGGCTAGTTATAAAACTAGTTATCTAAAAGATAGCTCCTAATTCTAAAAATTTGTAGATAAGAATTTAAAATTTATTGCATTTATTTTTATTCTTATTTTTGTTTTATTTTCAACAAGAAAATGCTAATTTTGTTAAAAAATTAACATTTTTTAAAAAAGTTTTATCCCTGATTTTTAGATAAGGATTTGTCATTTTCTATTGATTTATTTAAACTATTGTTCTCAATTTTGTTATCTTATAAAATATTCCCTTACCTGATTCAGCATTTTCTGAATGTATCAATTTATTGGTGGTGGTAATTTGATCAAGTAGTGAAATCCATTGAACTTTGATTTGGAATCAGCAAAAATGATATCAGAGTGATGAAAATAATGCAATAATCAACAAATACAAAATATCCATTATCAGCTAAAAATGGATGCTTGAAGATAGTCAAAACATTGTGTCTATAATAATATATATAATAACCAAGATGTGAACAATAGTTCAAATGAATCAATATTCAATAACATTCTTAATTGATATTTTAAAATCTTAAATATTTGTTGATTATTCTGTAAAAAGATCATTTCATTATATTATTTTTTTCTTTTTTTAAAGGGTTTTTTTGCATCGTAAAATTTGATTCTATTAATTTTCCTTTTTTTTTTTTTAAAGGCATTTAGGTTTTTTTTCATTTTATAATTGTCTGTTCAACTTTTATATTTGGGATAACATGAATAAAAAAAATGTTTATTTGGCTGGTTAGTTTTATGGCATGTCAATCCTTGTGAATTTTGTTCTTTTTTTTTAGTGAGTAATTATCATTTCAAGTAACTCTTCCTATTTAATAGTAATCATTTGCTAACTATTAACTATTGCTATCTAATACTAATAATTTACAAGTCTTTATACAATTGATTTAATTATGGTTTCAAGAATTCCTATATAATACTGATAATTTGCAATCAAATATAGTTCTATAGTTTTAAACAGTTAAACACTTCATTACACTATCAATGTTTTAAGAGCCAGTGTATTGCATATTGTAGTTCAAAATCATCTTAAATGTTATCCCAAACAGATCTATTTGACCCTAGATGGAAGAGATCCTAATTCTCTGGGTCAGAGTGAACTTAGGAGTAATAGTAATAAAGATGTGGAACCTCACCACCAGATGCAGTTTAGTATCATACTCAGGACACAATAAAATCTCAGTTTTAGAAACTTCTTTGTAAAGATTTGAGATTTGAAAACGAAGAAAGAGGTAAGCTCAATTTTCAGCTAGTGGAGATTTAAAGTCTGTAGTGGAAAATCTTTTTAAAAAATCTTAAAGAATTTACATTGAATATCAAAAAATGAAATGGAGGAATTTCAAACCATATCAGAGGGAATTAGTGTATAGAAAAGGTGTCACTCACTCTGATGGAGCAAAAATGAAAGTTAAAAAATTAAAAATGGTGACTTTGTTGTTCTCTATGTATTTACAAGATTTCTTTCTTATAGACTAACATTATGTTTTCCAAACTTCTCAACCACTTTCTTATAAGCAAGAACTTCTCCAAGTTGAAGAAGTTTTCAATAAATTTTATCAGTCATTCGAATGAAGAATTGTTTAGAAAATAAATGATGGCTTACTGAAAAGACTGATGGAAAATATTTTCATTGAAAAAATGAATTTTCTATGAACTTTTTCAATTCATTTTGATTCAATAAATTGACAATTCTATATTGAACAAACTAATGTCTACATTTCATCATGCACAAATTTCTTTTTTGTTTTTATTTCCTTCTTGATAAGTAAAAAAGTTAATTTTTCAAAAATTTGTTGATCTTTTTAAATATTGTAGTTGTAAAACTATTCATTTTACAATTTCAAAAAATGTCATTTTTTAACTCTGGATTTTTTTTATTTTGCTAATAATAGTTTATCACAAATATTCTTTTTGTTAAAATTTTGTTTTTTCTTCTTTTTCTTCAGCTCAAATCCCTGTGTCATGACTTGGACCACGGCATTGAGATTCCACCTGATGTCAAACAAAAGCTTTTAAAATCAGTGGAAGGTTCTGAACCAGATGAATGTCAATCTCCTTGATACAAAACAACCCCACCCCACCCCCACACAAAAGCTTAATAATAAAGAAGAGTGGAAGAGTATCATAGAAGGCCAGCTGAAAAGAAAGAATTGATATATTAATTTTCTTTTGAAGTTAGAGAGAGAAGAATTAATTTTTTTTACATTGTCATTTGTCATCAGGAAAACTTCTGACAACAAACTCTTTAATTTTATGTTTCTATTCACTGCATATATTTATTTTTACATGAATACACTCCAGTAACTGCAGAAAAATATTTGTCCATATTGGTAAATATAAATACCCATATAAGTATTTATTTCTCCCATTCCATTTCTACTGTTCCAGATATGTTTTCTTCTGGTACTGAATATACAATGGATGATCACGTCACCTATAAATAAATAATAATGATAATAATAGTAATCATCATCATCATCATCATCATCATCATCATCATCATCATCAAAAAGGAAGTGAAAATTTTTCAAAATTACTTTTTATTTGTAAATTAATGTATTATGTACATTAAATATAAAACTTAATGTATTATGTACATTATGTAAATATAAAAAATTAATGTATTATGTACATTAAATATAAAACTTGCATAAATTCATAGATTAAAAATCTATGAATTTATGCAAGTTTTATATTTGTTCTCTTAAATTATTATTTAATAAAAAAAATCTTTATCGAAAATCAAAATTTAAAAAATGCTACAGAATACAATTGTTCTTTCTTTTCATAGATTTATTCATTCACTTAAAACATTTTCCTTTTAAATTTATTTATTTAGTCATAAAAGAAAAAGGAAAAAGGAAACCTGTTTTAGCTTTAATTTCTATGTAATTATTATTTTCTCTTTTATTCCTATGATGCATAGAATTTACAAAAATCATTTTCCATTGAATAGTATGAAGAGCATTTTTTTGGTGGTGGTGATGGTAAGGAAATAATCTTTTATTCTCAATAAACAGACCTACTTTGAATAGGTAAAGAGAATTTTCATAATTTATTTCAATTCACAACTCACTATAATTTCATAGACAAACTGATTCAGTTTCACAACCAGATATGATTTAATATTTTCTATCCTCATAATTAATTGTTGCCAATAATTAATTAATTCTGTTAATTTAATAGCTTTTTACAAACTCAAGTTATGTTACTAAAACTTTTAAAATATTTAAAATTTCCAAACAGTGTGATCTGACAGTGAAAATTTTCATATTTGCTATTTTTATTCAGTAATTGTTTTGTTATTGTTATTTTGTGTTGGACAAATTGTTGCTCAAAATTTTGTATTATAATTCAACATAAAGTTTTATTTTAATGTAAATGGACTTTGAAATTGAGGAGCAGGAAATTTTGTGATTAACTTCTGATAAAACTGCTATAATTTGGATATGGCTTGAAATGCTATCAGTAAATAATTCATATGTTATATTTTACATAATTCTATTTATTAAAAGTGAAAATAAAAATCTCCAAAATTCTTGAATCTTTACTAAATGAAATCAGAGCATCAAGTATGTATGCCTGGAGTGGAGTAGAAAACTCTAACTCCAGAAGGTAAACAATTATCTTAAGTTGAAGGTTATTTCAGATGGCTTCATTGTACTCCATTTAGTCAGGTATGTTTAATGCTTTTTGATGGGATCCCATTAGTGTTTTTTTCTTTTCTAAATCATATTTTAAAATTCTATACTCTAAAATAATTTTTAAATGATTTCTGTCATTTTATAAAAAGGTTAATGGTACTTGTTTCTTAATAGAGTGTAAATTATATTTTTCAAATCAAGTTTTGTAGGTTACAATTTTGTTTGTCAAGTTTGATAAAATTGTACAACATACATTTGATAAGAATCAAATAAATGTGTCAGATGATCAAATATTGAAAGATTTTTATATCTGAAAATTAAGTGCCACTACTTACATTAATGAAATATGAAACCTTCTAGATGAAAGTAATAAAATGAAAAACTGTTTTGTATTTGATAAATAGCAGCATAATTTATTTAACACTGAAGTTGCTTTTACACAGTTAACTCCCTTTAGTTTCTCTTGGTTGATAAATGCTTCCTTTGTTGGGAAGAAATAATTTTCATCATTATTGTAAATATCTTAAAAGAAAGAAGGTATTTTTGTATTGAAGAGAGAAATAGTCTCAACAACCAAAAGGCAATATGAGACTCATCTAGAAAATCTGGTTGATTATTTTTTTTTAATTGTATACTTAGAAAATCTGAAATGAAAAGATTTAATCTTAAATCAAGTAAAAAATATAACTAAATATGATTTCAATTTGTTTAATCAAATAAACTTGGCAGAAAAAACTCCCCAATGTGTTGCTGTTACATCAAAATGAAAAGCAATTTTATGGTCTCTCAGTTAACCAACAAATCTGTTAACACTCATTTACTTAAAAAACTGACTATGAAAGTTTTTTTCTCTTTAAGTTATTTTCTGCTTCATAACAAAATTACTGGGTTAAGTAAATTTTATTGTTATTAATTGTTATAGTCTATTTTTTTATCATCTAACAATAGATAAAATATTTCATAAATTTTAAATTTCAGAGTGTTATAAATATGTAAATTTTCTTTTCAAATTTATGAACTGAACAAATAACAGAAAAATAGAGTAATGGAAATGCAATTTCTTTTCATACAGATCATAAAATCATTATACACTAATAAACTCAGACTATTGTCCTCATTTATTATAGTCACACTGTTTCAGTCATTGCACCTTCCTGTCTTCTTTAAATGTCTGTTATAGTCTGTAACATTGTAGGATTATGATAGACACTTGAAAAATTGCAGAGGGTACAACTACCATAACTATAATAATAACCAAGATAGAGACAATAGTATGTGTTCATCAGTGTGTAATAATAATGATACTTCAAATAAATATATTATAAAAATGTTCAAAGAAAAGCTGTTTTATCTTTTAAGGTTTTACAGTCTTCACTAATTCAACCATTTTGTTTTTATCTCGCATTAGGGTCATATTAGTAATGTTTCATCTATAAGTAAAACAGTTTGCCTTTTTAATTGATTATTGGTATGAATAAAGTTTCTCTTTTTTCTATTCTACTGGCTCTTGAGTTCATTTATCGTTTGACTTGATGAAACTAAATAAATAGGGAACATGAAGCAATTTTTTTAGTAGGGCAGATAATTCTTCATGTTTAAAAACCCATGTTTATTTATAATTTCAAATATTTGAATCTTTAACTCTTTTCATAATACTATCTTGAAAAGTTATTTCTTCATGAATTCATTGAATATTTTGTTGAATAGACTCTCATACATAATACATATATAATAATGTTTCAAAACATTTCAGAAACTTGTCTATGTTGAATCATAGCTTGTACAACTTTGTAATATGCAAGAAATATTAGGATTTTCCTGATGACTTTTTTTCATAAACATAATTTCCGGAACTTGAAGTTTAAGAAAATATTATTCAGGTACTTTAACTTGTGTCATCTTGGTTATTATAGCTGCAAGGTTTTGGTCATTGTGCCATCCAATCTTCTTCAAATCTCTATAATAATAACCTTCTGGATATTTTGAACTAAACCCTTTATTCAGTCCACTGGAATAGATTGTTCTTATTCCACTGTGTGTGCTTAGAGGACTTTACATGGATGAATTATGTCAAAAGAATCAGCTGATACTTGATATTCTCTAAGCATGGACAACTGAGTAAGAACAATCTATGAATTGAATAAAGGGTTTAATTTAAAATTCCCAGAAGGTTACTACTGATTTTGACAGACACAGTTTGGTATCAACTTATAATTAACAACAAAGATTGTTTAGAAAATGAAATAAATAGCAGGAATTTTGTATGTTTGTCTGTTTCTTTTACAGTGTCTTCGATTGAAATTTTGAACTTTTACCTTGTGTATACAGATACTTCTGATAGTTGATTTAGGAAAAAATAAAAATTATATGAAGGGGAAGGGTGACAGTGCTAACAGAACTACCTCATTTAGTCTTGGTGTATTCCATTTTCCTTTTCCAATCCAAATATATTCATTCTGTATTATAAAAACAAGAAATCATCAATCTTGAAATTTTCTTTTTCAACTTGTCTACTCGTGTTTGGTTTTAGGAATTATGGCAGTTTGAAATCTTTGTGTTTTAATCAACTTATATTTATTTGGCAAATCATTTTCTCTTCCTTTTATGTTCATAAAACATCTAAAAGATTATTTAGTTATTTAGTTTAGGTTTCAGTGGATTATACTGATTCAATACTTGGGGAAAAATACTAATCAATTTTCCTTTGCCATTTTTTGTTATATCTGATATAATATATATATTAATATGAACATTTATAATGAAAAGATAATTATTTTAGGCCAACATATCATGGCTTATCTAATGAATTCAGATAATATTTATCATTTCTAAGATGATTGTAAAGCTTAAAAATGCCTTCCACTCTCACATTTTGTTAAATAATTGCAAAAAATTGCAAAAAAGACAATAGGGAGTCACAAGGAGTATATATATATATAGAATCATAGGACCTGGTCTAATTGCTTATCCTATCAATCTTTAAGAAGCAATTGTAAAAAAAAAAAAATTCAAATAGTTGTTTTTCACTATGTCTCTGTAAATGTAGCTTCTACTCAAAATGGTTTTCATATTAAATGACTAATCAATTACATGACAATACAAATGACTTAGAGGCCATAAACTCAAAGACTTATTTACTGAAGATTTTTCAGCAAAAGTAAAGTGGTTTATCTTCAGTTTAGTTTGTTATAGAAATATTTCATTTAGCAACTTTTAAACTTGGTATCAAGTCATATCCTATTCATAGAATTTGAATAAATAAACCAAACTATCTTATATTTAACATTTAGTAATTATTTCACTTGAGAAATTAAAATGAATATGTACACAGATCCTGACACCATTACTATTAAGTAGCAAATTGGATTTGACATTGCTTTATTCTATTTAATACTATAGACCTTACTAAAATCTCTTTATAATGTGCAAATTTTTCTGTGTTATGGTAAGATGCAAAAATTGTATCATTATCATAAAGGGTCCTTTTTTTTTCATATCATAATGTTACACATTTTGTATGTTACAATGACAGCAAAATCTGACAGAAAATCAAATATGACACAGTTTTTTTCATTGGTTCCCAGTTAATCTTTACTCAGATTTTTCTTTTTATTATTCAAATAGGGAAATATTTCAAAAGAAAATATCCATTCTTTATTATTCGGAAACCATGATTTTTTTTACCTCAGAGATCAATTTGTTGATGTCTATTTCAGCAAAAAAGAAAGAAAGTTAATTTCAAATCCTAAAGAAAAGGATTTTTGTAGTAACCACTTGATATATAAATGTCTGTGATTAGGTCTAGTCTATATTTTAAAATAATCCTACTGGAAATTTTCAATTTTGTGCCTTTCACCCTTCATACAATGAATTTATGTGCCAAGAAAGCTTATTGCAAATAAAAAAGCAAACAAAAAATATCTTTTCTATTCCCTTTTTTCATATTGTTATGGTATTATAAAACATATCTAAGAATTTATTCATAATGTACCTTGAAATGATTACTGGAATAAATTGATAATTAGCAAAACCTGCATTTCTTTTTTTATAAAAAATAGTTTTGAACAAATTTCATTCTGTAATAAAATATGCTAATCCTTACCAACAAAAATGCTATAATTTAAAATTGTTTTAAATAGATAATTCCTAGGTATCAGTATTAAAGATAATAGCACAAAATATATTAACTATTTACCTATAAATATTATTGATCTTGTCACCTTTAGAAAAATGTAAAAAAGAAAGGTAGATTCTGATCAATAAAACTTATGAGAATTGGAAATTAAGCAAAGATGAACAAATAGAATAAACTTATTATGACATACCTACACTTTACTTGTACTGACTAAATAGTTAGGATTCTATACTATATTTCATATGATCTCACTTAATGTAAACATTTTGAATGCAATATATCTTAATAGTATAAAATATATGTATATATAATGCACTGTCCTGTTTATTAGCATCAGTTTTAAGATTTGTGAATCATCATTGTGCATTTTTAAAAGAAAATGATGTAAAAATATAAACATCCAAAAATATTCTACCAGAATTTTATTGCAGTACATTGTAATAGAGAACAGCAAATTTAATGTAGGCCGCTTCAGCATAACATTTTCTTTGTTTATATCCATTTTTATTCATACCAGATGGAACCTTGGACATTGGGAAAAAGGGCGTTAAGCAACACCAACCTGTGTGCATATATTATATTTGTGCAATAAAAGAACTAATTGACTTCTTGGATTCACCTAAGAACTAGTTTCATTTCTTCTTTAGGTTTTTTTTTTTTTGAAGAGTATCACTTTAAATGATAATTTGAAATAAATTCTTGAATCTCAACAAACATTTTAAGTGTTATGTCTTATATTTGATTATTTTTAATTTGTTAACAAAAAACTTATCTTAGAATGACAAAACAAAGAGAAAACTGGTTTGGAAAATGTGAATTTGATGTTTTATAATATGGTAAGTCCTTTGAATATTTTGGAAAAAAGATTCACAGAGGTCTTTTAATGAATGTCTAGATGAGCCATGAACCTGTTGGGTTTCAGTTGAAGTATTGGTCCATGATAATTGTACCATGCTTGTTGACATGCGACCATTTCATGGAAACATATTCATTGTCTCAACCGATTAGCTAAACACCTTTCTACAATTAAAACTCTAAAGTAACGTTTGGAGTCATGAACAGGTTTATTAATTGTCAGGAAAGAGCAAAAATTACTCTGCTCAAAATAAAGGACTAAATCAGGAAGTATCAAGTTAGCAAAGGGAATGAAACTGAGAAGCATCTCTCACTGTCTTGTCTAAAAAGTGTACTCTGTAATGCAAGTGGAGATAAACGATATAGAATCTAAAGTATGGTGTAACACGACATTCCCTGCATGCCATATTTAGATGGCACTAATGTTCAACTACTCTGTTTCTAAAGTTGTCAAGGTAGGCATACTTTTAGCATCAAACTGTGGAAATGTGTTTGTTGTCTGAGAACTGGAATCTGATGGTCAGCAACGAATACATACTTCAGAAGGTAATGAGAGGGGGTAAGGCTGTAGTTAGGTCTGAGTTTTTACCTGTCCTGCTTCAAACTTTTTCAGGCTGCTAGAGCTAAAGTGAATAGTGTGGACCACTGCTGCTGTTGATGTCTCCATCCAAGTTATAACTGTAGTTACTGTTGTAATGGTGATGGGAGGGGATGATTAGTGCCACTAAATTCGCTATATGATCATCATTGCGGGCATCCAGCATTGCTGTAATTGCTGTACAAGTAACCACACAAGTAATGCCATTCCTAGTAGCCTCCACAGTAGTTGGTGCAGATATTCTAGATGATATCAAATGTGATTGATGATGTCATTAGGGATGTTATTTTAATGTATGCTCACTTTACAGAAAGGGAATTGCTATTATTCATCCTGTTATACAAATTGTACATATGACAGTGTTTGACAAAAATGTTGGTGTGGCTATTGTGAAAACTCTTGGAATCTGGGCATCATTGGATCCAGGCAGTATACCTTGTGTTCTTTCGAGCATGGAGACTTGCTTTGAGAGAAGGGAGTAATTTTAGACAATTGGTGATGTAAGAATCCCGATTAGGTAACTACTCGACTGCTGGAACATAATTATGCTGGTTTTTCTTGACTGGCTGTCTGCAACAGTAGATCACCATGGTGGAAGATGGGCTGTTGCCGAACACGTGGATCCTCGTCTGGTATCCTGTAGTTTCTTTGTGGAAATGAGTGAAGACTCTAATCATCGTATTATTGAGGTCGGATTCCCTGATTAGCTCATCGTTATGAGACATCTCATTGTGATTTGTGTCGGAATCGAAGGTGTTTAGGCGGGGTTCAAAAAAGGGTGTGGCTTCCTCCTGCAAGAATGCGGTGTGAATTGCGTTTATTGTGTAAACGAACGTCGCCTATCTATAACCCAATATCTGTGTATGGATCACTGTAGGCACTGTTGATCTGTCTACATAGCTTATACACTCTAACGATATCACATCCCAGAGGAATCATGATAAGTGTCTTGGGCTCCAAGGTTAGAATGAGGTGAGTTATTGGTTTCAAGTGAAAATGGTGAAAGACTGCCTCAGAGATTGGAATACTAGACCTTGTAGCTTTGAAATTTCAAAAAGGTTTGAGCTTGAAAGAGGTTTGTTGCTCTGCTCCTTGGTCATGGTGTACGCCCTTATCGCCTTATTCGGTTGTCCCATGGGGTATACATTTACGAGACTGATCTTTGAGCACAACTTTCAAAAAAAATTAGGGCCACAAACCTGTGTGAACAGTAAAACCATCCCAGCTACTATTAGGGATTTCTCCTCATTGCTGTACTCTGTATTGGATATTGTATCTGTGGTTCAAGAGGGTAGCTTGAGTTCCTTGGCTGAAGAGAAAGCGATCGATCATCACAGTTGTCTATTTTGATGTCCTTATTTAATCTATGTGTTACAGTGTGGCTGAGACCCAGCAATTTGTATGTTAGCCTTACTTGCCGGCTTGGCTTAGTATTGTTGCGGAGCTGATAAGCATGTCGACCCCGCAAATGTTTTAAGTTTAATGCGTGCGAGTAATGACAGCCAAAGACAATGAAGGAAACAAAGGCGAGGTAACAGATACAACAAAAGTGACGATTTATTGTCAGATTTACAACCATTGTAGATGTGCGCAGCTGGATGTTCGATGAGGGTAGCTGGCGTAGGTCGAGTGGTGGAGATACAGCTAGATGTTTGATGCGGGTAGCTGTCGGTTGAGTCGTAGGATGCAGCTGGATGATCGTTGCGGGTAGCTGAGGTCGGTCGAGTCGTGTTTGGTAAATGGATGTCCCGGTTTTGACAGTACATAGGGTTAACGGGGTTCGGGGTGTCGATCTGGTTGCTAGCCCGTACAGCGAGTCGTACATAGGCTAGTTGTTGCAATGCTAGGGCAGTCTGTAACAGCGAGTCGTAAATGGACTGGATGCTGCATTGCTGGAGCGTCGTGGTCGGAATCGGTGTTGGCAGCTTGGTTGTGTAGAGTCGAGCGAGTTGGTGACTAAGACTGAGGCGTGTCTTAGTACTACGGAACAAGTGAACGGATGGGGAAACCATGGCTAAGGTTTGCCAGGCCTTAACACATACGAAGTCGAGCGAGCGAATCACTGAAGCTAGGGCTTTGCTGTGCCCTTAGCTGTGCAGGCGAATCGTTTACGGTAGCTATGGCTTTGCCGTGCCAAAGCTGTGCGGACGAGTCGGGACGGTAGCTATGGCTGTGTCGCGCTAAAGCTTGCGGATGATTCGGAGATGTTAGCTATGGCTGTGTCGCACCAAAGCTATATGGACGATTCGGAGATGGTAGCTACGGCTTTGCCGCGTCAAAGCTGTGCAGACGTATCGGGACGGTAGCTAAGGCTTTGCGGTGCCAAAGCTCTGTACTGTCGAGTGAACAGACCAGGAGACCGCGGCTAAGATTGGCGTTATCTTAGCGCTGCGCAGATAGCGAAGCGGTAGCTAAAGGCTAACCCGTGCCTTTAGCGCTGCGCAGCCAAACGGACGAGCGGAACCGGTTGAATTGTTAAGATCGGATGGTCTTAAAGTCCTCTTCGTGTTTGCCTCCGGGCGTCTACTTCGACCGGTCGTTAAGGACCGTCAGAGATACTCCAACCCGCAGAAGGAGACCTCTTATGGTCCTTAAAAGGACCTTTAGTGCATATCAATGTGATGAAAAAAAAAGGGTAAATCTACCACTAGAAGTAGTGGTAAGGTGAATGCAACGTTGGATTCGACCTCGTGGAGCCGAGTGGCTCCTGAGAGCGTCCGTGGACCTCTGTTTATTTGTTTATTTGTCGGTGCCTCCCACCAGACACGACTTGACACAAGGTCAAAAGCCCGAAGGCCGATTAAAGTGGGGATAAAGGGGAGCGGAAGGTCGGGAACGAACCGAGATTCGAACCCTGCTGGTCTATGCTGCTAATCGGCTCACTTAGTGCAATGTGAGCCTGATGAGGCAAGCAGTTTCACGAACCTAAATGTGGGTCCGGGCACGTATGCTGGGTTATGGCTTGAACTAGATAACAAGGTCTAGTGCTATACATAGGTTTCGAGAAAGTCCGCGGGGACCTCTGCTTTTCTCGCCGCCGAAGTAAATAGACATTTCTTTTATAAAAAATGGGTGTAGAAATAAAGTACTTCTTAAGCCTGATATAGGCTAGGGAAGATAATTAATTCCATTTTTATAGAGTTATTTCCGGCAGAAGTGTTTTGTAATTGTTGTTAATTTTAATTTATCCCTTTCTCTAAGCTGTAACGGCAGGTTAGGGTCGAAAAAAGCTTCGTCATTTCCGGCCGTACCCAGATGTAATTTTTCTAGGGCAGACGAGTAATCCGATCTGTTTATGTTTGTGAGCAGGTCGCGGCAGTATTTCCTCTTGTGTAGGCCGTGTTTGGCTGGCATAAAGTTGAATCTCGGATGGCGGCAACTACGCAACTTTTTCAACTACAGCAACTGCTTTCAAAGTTACTGCTTTGGCTACGGTGGCTGCAGCTTCCTTTTCAATTTCTACAATATTTTAAATTTTCAGCTCCCTTTCCATGAAGGTTAGATGTGTTTTGGTGTCTTCAACTTGATTAGTGGTTATAGCTGCAGAAGTAGTGGCTTTAGACGCTCTGTTTGAAGACCGGGAGTGGTGGGAGGCATGCGACCTCGACTAATATGACAAATTGTTGGTCATCGTTGAATAAATCAAAAAGAAGTAGATGTTTGACTGGCTGAAGAAAAGGTAACTTTGCTTAAACGAATCGTATGAACACTGTCGTTGTTTTGGTCGTATTCGTAGTTCGGGTTAATCGTTTTATTTCTGTTTGTAGAAGTCTGGTTAATTTCTTGGAAATTTTTTTTACTTCCTTTTTGCATAAAAGCTTTGACTTCGTTAGAGATTGTATATACACTAAACGGATGGTCTTAGAGTCCTCTTCGTGTTTGCCTCCGGGACGTCTACTTCGACTGGTCGTTAAGGACCGTCAAAGATGCTCCAATCCGCAGAAAGTGACATGTAATGGTCCTTAAAAGGACCTTCAGTGCATATCAATGTGATGAAAAAAAAGGGGGTAAATCTACCACTAGAAGTGGGATTCAGCCTTGAAGCAAGGCTATTTCTTTTTAAAAAAAAGAAAAGAAAAAAAGGAACGTGCTGTGAAGTGAGGCGAATGCAACCACTTAATATAAGATTCGACCTCGTGGAGCCGAGAGGTTCCTGAGAACGTCCGCGGACCTCTGTTTATTCGTCGCTGCCTCCCACCAGACACGACTTGACACATGGTCAAAAGCCCGAAGGCCGAATAAAGTGGGGATAAAGGGGAAGGGAAGATAGGGAACGAGCCGAGATTCGAACCCTGCTGGTCTATGCTGCTAATGGGCTCACTTAGTGCAATGTGAGCCTGATGAGGCAAGCAGTTTCACGAACCCAAATGTGGGTCCGGGCACGTATGCCGGGTTATGGCTTGAATTAGACAGCAGGGAACGAATTCCACTCTGCCGCGCCACGTAAATAGAAATTTCTTCTATAAAAAATGGGTGTAGAAATAAAGTACTTCTTAAGTCTGATATAGGCTAGCGAAGATAATTAATTCCATTTTTATAGAGTTATTCCTGGCAGAAGTGTTTTGTAAATGCTGTTAAATGTTATTTATTTCCTTTTCTTAGCTGTAACGGCAGGTTACGGTCGAAAAGGGCTTCGTCATTCCCGGCCGTACCCGGATATAATTTTTCTAGGGCGAACGAGTAATCCGATGTTTATGTTTGTTGGCCGGTCCCGGCATATATATGTATATATATATACACCATATCTACTCACTAAATATAGAGTAAAATCCATCCATGAATTAATACAAATACTGCGAACACAAAAACTTAATAAGATTGCTGCATCCTTTGTTGTAGAACGCTTGTTCACAAATGTGTCAGTCAAGGAAACAATTGACATCATTATAAATAATATATAAAACAACCCTTCTCTCCTTATTCTTAAAATTAATCCCAATAGACTCCGCAAATTATTATTAATGTGTACAACTAAGGTTCCTTTTTATGACCACAATGGATATATACACAGAAATTGATGGTATTTCTGTGGGTTCAGTTTTAGGTCCGACATTTAGTAATTTTTACATGTCCAATCTAGAAAACAAAATATTCAATGACATAAAAAACACATATTTATGTACGTTATGTTGATGATATCCTTATTCTAGCAGATAATATTGAAGAAGTTAAAAAATTACAACAAACATTGCAAAATAACTCTGTCCTCAAATTTACTAATGAACTAAATATAAATGATAAAATTATTTTTCTTCATGTACTAATTTATGCAAACAATGATAATTTTAACATAAAAAAAAATATATATATAAAAAACATACTTTGTTAATTCATGAATTAAATTAAAAAAGTGAATGCCCACATTGATACAAAATAGCTATTATAAAAAATCTGTTAAATCCCGTAAGACAAATTTCTTCATCCAATAAAATATTTTATAATGAATTAAAAAATATCAATCAAACTTTTATTAACAACAGATTTCCAAACTATTTTGTAGATGAATAAATTAAACTAATGATTAACAATAAGAATAAAATAAATGATAAAGTTATATTACACAAAATAATTATAATAATATCAATTTATTTTATTGTAATCAAATGCATCAGAATTTTAGATTAGATGAAAAAAATACTCAAAAACATAATACATTGATATATATCCACTACAGACAATAATAATAAGATAAGATTTACAATTAGCTATAAAAAATTTAAAACATTAAACTTTGTTGTTAATGATAATTCATTCCTTCCAAAAAGATAATGGGAAAAAATCAATGTTATTTATCAATTTAAATGTCCATTGGAAGAATGCATCTCCAACAATAAAAAAAAAATCTATAAGTTACATTGGTTATAATACGACAAAATTATCAAGGAGGCTCTTTTTACACATTTCAGATTCTAGCTCCATATGTCAACATTTAAAAAACATAATTGTTTTAATGCAACATATAGAAATATTTTAGTTAATAATAAAAAAAAAAAAATACTCCGTACAGACAATAATATAAAAAAAATTAAAAATCCTTATGAATAAAATTTAGACAACCGACGCTTAAGAAAATTAACTTTGAAACTAGTGATAATGTTCTAAAAGGTTTAAAATAGAACAATCCATACTACAAAAGATAAAACAAATTTTATTCTACTTCACGCAATAAAAATATCTAAAAATAAACTGCCACTACCGCTTAGCATCACCTTGGTGATTAAAACAAATTCTGATGCATTTGATTACAATAAAATAAATTGATATTATTATAATTATTTTGTGTAATATAACTTTATCATTTATTTTATTCTTATTGTTAATCATTAGTTTAATTTATTCATCTACAAAATAGTTTGGAAATCTGTTGTTAATAAAAGTTTGATTGATATTTAGTAATGAAAACGAAAATGAAATGATAATTTAGGTTAAATACTAAACAAGTTTATTTTTAAAATAGCATATAAATTACCTTGATAATGGTTCTGAAGAGACCTGAAAGTACTCAGTATAATACAAATAACTCCTTTGAAGAAATTATCAACAAATTTCAAGATTGTAACATAAAAAAAAACATAAGGACTCTTGAAAGAAAAAAGAAAAACTCCAACACAACAAGGATTCAATTTTATTTAATCAAACCTGTTATATATATATATATATATATATATATATATATATATATATATATATATATATATATATATATAAGAAGCATAATGAGAATTTTAATAATTAGTTTTAGTAATTAAGTTTAGTAAGTAAAAGAAATGTAATTGAATTAGCAACTTCTTATATAACCAACTTATGATGTGGAATTTGTGATCTTTTATAGTTTTGATTTAGTTTGGTTTGATTTTATGGCACATCAACCCCTATATATATATATATATATATATATATATATATATATATATATATAAACAGTTCTATTTCAAACAATTCAGTTTAGCAAAAGTACACAGGTTCAATGTAAAAAAAAGTTCTATTTCAGACAAATCAGTTTAGTATGAATACACAGTTTAAATGTCAAAAACAGTTCTATTTCGAGCAATTCAGTTTAGCATAAATACGCAGTTCAGTTCTATTTGACCCATAGATAGGATCCTATCAGGTGCTACCACTCCAGACCAAAGTGGACCTGAGAGCAATGGCAATGAACGGGTACTCCGCATTCCTCCTCATCATCAGTTTGTTTAGCATCATATACAAGACACTCGTTGAGGGTGGGGTCTTACCTTTCTGCAGAGAAGCAGTCGGTGTATTCTGCAGCCTCAGACATCTGGGCAATATACAGAGTTAATTGTAAAAATAGAGTTATTTCAAACAATTCAGTTTAGCATAAGTACGCAGTTTAAATGTCAAAACAGCTCTATTTCAAACGAATCAGTTTAGCATAAGTACGCAGTTTAAATGACAAAACAGTCCCATCTCAAACAATTCAGATTTTTTCAACGCAATTGACACTCAGCAACCGCCTTCTAACACCTAAATGATAAGGGTTGGGAATTTGCTGCAAGTGCAGATCTAAAAGTACGTTTAGAGCTTGACATGACCAGCCGATTAATCGGATTGGACCTATCCGACTGCCCGTCAAACCCAGTAAGGGCTAAAGTGGTCTGTTGCATGTAACTTGACCTCTTCGTTGCTGGGTTTAGTAGTCATTAACCATCAAGATCCCGTCCTTAAGCATCATGGGTCGCCATCCACGGCCAACGGGTGGCCTCGTTAGTGTGTGTGTGTGGAGGGTCTTACTCCTCTGCAGAGGTGTAGTTGGCGTATTCTACAGACCCAGCTGACATGGTGACTATAGTTTTGAATCTTGGGAAATTTTATTCAAAAACCAAAGGAATCCCACAAGCAGTTAAAAGGTAGAATTGTGATCTGATCAGCTGAAATCCTAAGAATTAAATATTTGATTACTAAAGATTCAAATGTTTCACTATTCTAAGTTTGAATTATATATTTACATTATATAATTTAATAACAAAAATCCTCACGAATTTTATAATGAAATATTACCTAATAAATTTTTTTATTTATTTTAAATATGCAAAGATTATAAAAGCAAATTTTTTTTTGCTTTTGAGAATTAAAGAAGGTAAACTGCATAACTTAAAAACATATTTCTTATTGACGCTAAAGTTGTGGTCATAAGGACAACTGGACATTTGACAACGAAAGTTCCACCTTTAATTTCTTTTAATTTCAAGGAATTCCCTTAGTAGTTATGGAATGGAAAGCGCTATATCCCTTCAGAATTTGACTGGCCATGACTCTTCGCAGCTTTCTTTATCAGTAAACTGAATTACTATTTTTGGAAGTGATTGAGTGGGGTGGGATGATTTTTTTTTTCTTACAAAAATCCTATTGCTAAATAGATTTGTTCATGAATTAATAAGTCCTCGAAATTAAATAGTATTTATCTAATTTATTTAGTTTCGATAACATTTTCAGTACTTATATCCCACTAAGTAAAAAAATCAATCGAACAATAATAAAATGTGATGAAACGACTTTTAAAACATTTTAAAACTTTTTTAAAAATATGTTGGGAAAAATACTCATTTTCTGAAATAAAAGATTCAAGGGGAATAATAAAATAAATACACACGAAATTATTTCCCTTAAATCACATTTTCAGAAGATAACTCGGAAATGGGTAGGATGGCTTTTCACCATGTAAAAATCTCGTAAACATGGGAAACTGGCTTGTACCCACTATTTCTAGCTTGAAAACAATACATTCGGAATTTTAAAAAGATTGACGATTTTAATTTCCTCTAAAGAGTAAAGTAAACTACCCCCAAAAAACTCGTTTTTAACATTTTCAAGTATTTAGAAGCCTGTTTATTGTGTTTACAGTGATGATTATTGTGTTTACAGTGATTTGGCAGGTCTTATTAGGTATTTCAAGTAATGTAGAGAATTGTTTTTGCAAATTTTGTAAATTCTGAAAAAACAAAATTTGATTTGTCTTCCATCAAAACCTGCTAGTTATCTGGCTTGTTTTCACTAATTTTAAGTTTTCCACACCTCATTAAAAGTGTCAATTTTCATACGAAAGCATTTTTAATTGGCTTTAAAAATTTTGAAAAATCAAAATGACACCTACTCAAACCTTAATCTTAATCTCAAAATCCTAACTCTAAACTTAAGAATTACACAATCCTAAATCTAACCCAAACTCTAACTGTAAAGGCAGAATAAGTTACCTCCTGTTATATTAAAAGGAAGAAAATAAATGATGAAGGAGAGAATATTGATAAGTTTCAACAATGCTTTAATGTCAGCCTGAATGAAAGAACCCTTGTGCTGTAAGTCGCAGGGAAAAGTAAACAGTTATAAATACTTGTGCAGGAATTAAGAAGCTGATGTCAGAGCAGGAAACGAGTTGCTGTAGTTTGTGGTGTTTAAAGGTTTTTATGCGTCGAGGTCACCAATGTGGGTTTTGAAAGGGTTTTTAGGTAGTCAGTAGCTAAGGGCAAGGCTGTGCTGCCGTAAGATATCTGACTCCATATTTTGGTTATATTATTTTACCCCACGTTGACTGGCTGGCGCAATGCCTTGCCCAAAGAAAGTCCAAAAGAAATATACAAAAAGAAAAGATAGAAACAGACAAGAGACGAAAACATTTCTTCAATACTTTCCTTTATTTACTTGGTGAATGGACTAACCAACGCTACGTCCCAAGACACAGCGTGGTGCCCAAAAACACCAGACCGTAAAATCGGTGTTGTCGGTTCGACGTCACTACCCGAAAAAGAGATCGGTTCACAGAAAACCTGAGTATTTATCTCTCTTTACCGGCTCCAAATTCGCCACTCCCAAATCCTTCTAATTTTGGCGCGACCGCTTCCCATTGGCTACTTTACATTTTATAATTTTTCTTTTTTTTTTATTTTAACCGGATGGATGCGTGGAGCCTTATGCGTGGCGACGCGTTTATACATTTTGTATCTGGCAGCCGACGAGTCAATATCCGGTTGGGAGTTTTACTGTTAATTCCTAAATCCCCACAAGTTAAAGCAAAAATGTAGTTGCTGATATCATAGCAGGAATAAAATTGTTGATATCAGAGGCGGAATTAAACATCCAATTTAAATCTACAGAGCGCCGTTGGTCTAAGAGGGTTGAACGAATGATGAAGGGTTGATTTCATAGACACAACGGTCTATAAATTAGATATGCTCTCCTCATGGTGATGTGGTCTGCTGCGAGAGTTAGAGAGAGTAAAACAGGGTCAGTTCGTCCTGCTCGAAAGATATGATGAGGAGAGGAAATGCGCGTGCTTTCATCGCCTTTTATGTTGCCTGGGAAGGTCATCCGGGCAGAATGGGTTAAGTCATCTTCATTGGGTGAAAATACGAGATTCGAGACCACAACGGTCAAATTAATTTACGTGCTAAATAATAATTTTTATTACTTTCTACTACACACTAATCTAACCATAACGTTAATCATAACAATAACCCTAACACTATACCTAAACTTTGTACAAAATTTTACTCCACACCCTTGCACCATCTATATAAAAAAAAGTAAAGTTGGCGACCATAGTCGAGGGTGACCCGAAGGATCCCTTTTCAATTGCTACGACACCGAGGTGTAGGGAAGGGTACTACTTAACCCTTGATCCATACTTTATAATGCTGAGTGTTAATCAAGGCGGCAACAAGTACCATTTTTTGAGTCTTTAGTATGACTCGACTTAAATCTCGATCTCTCGGGTCATTGGCGAACCCTCTAACCTCTAGGCCAATAGACAGGCATCTATATACCGATTTCAAACGCCCACAGTAATACTAAAGCCTAACTCTAATGATGATATAAACACAAATTTAAGCCCTAATTGTAAACCTAATATTAACTCTATCCTTAGCCCTAACAATAAACCTAACCCCAAAACAAATTCTCTTACTCATCTTAACCCTAATCCTATTACAAAATGGCGTAGTAACTAATGAGCTGGACTGTGATATCGTACTAAGCGAGTTCGATCTCTAGTCGCACTTCGGAAAATTACCCTTGGAAAAGTATGAGCCTGTCTCCCCCTCTCTATAAACATTACTATTATCTCTTCCACTTCCTAAAAAAAAAAAAAAGAAATACGGAAAGCAGTTTAAAAAAACATTAAAAAGCCGCGGCCACTAAAAAACCAGAAGTCAACGCTTAGGACGGAATTTACATTACACATATTTCCCAAAATCAACGTGAAAGCTTTCCTTTCTTGGCATAAATTTCGGCCTTTATTCCGATCTCCCTTGGCCTTGCGTGGCCCCGGTCGAGGTGCGCCTTGACCGGCATCTTTGAGCCTCTGGGGGCCGTTCCCTCAGGCTTAAACCCTTCTTTATCGCGCGTCTGGGCCACGGCCCTGCGTCCGGACTTGCCTAAAAAAAGGCCTTGTGCCACACTCGCCTGTCTGGTAGGACGTTCGTCAAATATCGCTTGGCCTTGCATGGTCTTAGAGGGCAGGATCAAAGTGTAGTAGGCTCGTCCATTGTAAATGATCCGGATTAGCAGTGAATTCGTTGTTCGTATCCGTGTCCGTTTTTTGCACGTGAGCAAAAAGTTTTTTTTGTGGTTCAGTATTGAGTTACTGCCACCTTTTTTTTGTCTGACAACTGGACGCTAGTTGCTCACCACTTCCGTTACACTAGGCCCAGTTGCTAGATTACATCTGTAACTGACGGCCGTGAATATGCATTTATTTCTAAAAAGAAATAAATAGCATCACTGTCCGCATCAGTTTTATCATCCTAAGTTCTTTCTAGTTCGTAATTTTCTTTATTTTTTTAGTTAAGACCTCATTTTCACTAGCTTACTCGTCCCTTCTGATTGCCCTTTGCAACCATGAAGGGCCCTCCAACAATGAACCCATCTTCATCTCCATCTAACTCACAACCTCTTTTCGGACCCTCCCCAGATCCTTCTGTACTGAATTCCACCAATGAAGCCTTCCCTACTAAGCTGGAAGAACAAGTTGCCAGTAAAGAAAGTACTTGATGGCCTACCATTTCAGGCGCTTCCAAGACTCCTTCGGACAGCCCGATACCAGCTGGGCAGAAATCTGAGGTACAAACAACACCAGCCTCCAGGAAAATTCTATAAAAGTCCGGAGGAATACGACAGAGATAGGGTGAGCAAGTACGCCCCCTATTTCCAAGGCAACACTATCTTGCCCATCCCTGAGATAATGAAAGCCTTGGACTCCCGTATTATCTCGTTCGTAATCGTCGACATCAAGACGAGGAGATTTGCGGGGTTGAAAAAGAATTCTTTTGAAGATCTAATGCGCACAGCAGGTATATCAGGGCAGTATTTCTGCCGGCGTGCTTCTACCAACCAAGGAGCAGGTAGCCAAGTTGGATGAAAGCTTTATTAATACCAAGTTCTTCCGGCTTCAGCCGGAATACATGGGAACTCGTAGAATACGTATAACAGTATGAAATGTCTCAGCAAATCTCCCAGGAGAGGTGGTGGCTTCTTACTTGAGCGCCTTTGGCTGAGTGGAAGAAATAACACAGCTTAGCGCTACTGCCAGGACAGCCCATGATGACAATATGTTCTGGCTGTGTCTGGATAGGGAAGGCTTCCAGGCCATCCCGAACACTTTATATTTCCGGGATAGACAAATGATGGTGGTGGTGGTGGAGGGCAGACGGCTGCGCTGCTGGAGTTGTAAGCAGGTTGACCATTTCGCTAAAGTCTGCCCTCAAAGAACGGCCAACTCGGTGCAGCGGCCTAGGAAGGCCGAAATCAACAACACCAACAACTCCACTAATACCACCGGCACTACTGACACCACCAATGATACCACCAAAGACGTCACCTCCAAAACCACTGACGCCACCAATGCGACCCCAGAAGACACCAGAAACGAATGGACGCAGAGCACTCGGTGAAGGAGGAAGAAAAAGGGAGAAGAGCCGCCGAAGGCCCCGGCACCTAAAGAAAGTACCCCAATCAAAGCCAAGATTACACCACCTTCTTCTTCAGTGACCCAAAGGATCCCCTCAACGAAGACCCCATCAACACAGGAGACTCTCTCATCATCACCACACCCAGCATGAAAGGAAGACACATCAACCACATCTTCCAGACCCAAAGACAACTCAACTCCCCAAGAAACCTCCGTGGACGTCACACTGAACCTCAAGAGAAGAAAGGACAGTGAAGAAGTCCAGACCAAGAAATATTTTAAAGCACCAAAACCCCAGCCTCAACAACAACCCCAGCAGAAAAAATACCCCTCCCACGAACAAGTCCCTCACCAACAAGCCCATTCTCATCTAACCCCTTCACAAAATCACCCAACCAGCTCTCCTCTTGCTCTGCCTGAGCCTTTTCACTCTCTCTCTGTCTCTTCTCTCCTTCAACCTCATCCAGAACTCTCAAACCGCCCTCGGACTCAGTCTGAGAACAGGCTGCAACGCAGCCCAACAAAGAAACTTTAGAGACTCGGCGAAGAACGCAGTCGGTCTCGCCCAATCAGAAAAAAGACAATATTCAGGAATCAGCGGCTTTATGTTCGACGGATCTGGAGGCCATTTCGGATTTCAAGCTCTTGATTTTTTCCAGGTCAAATTGTGGGTTTAGCAGCCACAATTTGACCTGGAAAAAATCAAGAAAAATGTATCTAATCCATTCAACTTTAGGGGTGCACCCATGGTAACTATCTTCGTCCGCTCGGCTGGCAGCTGAACCCATGGTGTGTGGAAATTCCTGGAGAAGGCTAGCCAAACAGACACTGGCATAAGGCTGGCGGAATTGGAGCATCACTCATTGAAAAAAATACTAAATCATTGTGCGGGAAAGGTTCCGATTTATGTTCACCCTTTCTTTTATAGATCTTTAAAAACGCGGATTCTCATGGATGTTGGAGGAGTATCGAGTGATGGCAGAGTTACCACTGAACTCGGGACCAGCTTCCTGAGACAGGCCGTTGGCATCCTCACCCTCGAGGATTTCCGGACCATCATGGACACTGAGTAGGTAAGTGGGTCAGAATGACTCTAAACCTTGCCAGCTTGAACGCGAGGGGACTGAGGGGTCCAAGCAAGTTCTCTTGCTTGCTTGGTGAACTCTCGAACCTCTGTGTGAATATTTCTGCAATGCAAGAGAATCACTTTACTTGCACAGGGTTAGTCGGGTGCTGGAGGATGACTTTGTGGTTTTTTCAGCATTTGGTAGCCACTGTAGCGCTGGGGTCTCTTTGCTAGTTTGACGCAGCCTTAATGCGATTGTCAATCTTGTCTTTGCAGATGACGAGGACCAGCGGGTTGTGGCCGATGTTAAAAGCTTCGAGTTTCGGGTGGTCGCGGTTTATGCGCCTAATTCAATTAGCGAGAGACGCTCCTTTTTCCGACGGTTGAGGCTGTTCCTTGATAATTCGAAATAGCTAGTTCTAGTGGATGATTGGAATGTGATCCTTGATCCCAAAATAGATAAGGCGGGTAGGGTGTTAGCGGGTTGGGAAGGTGCGAAAGCAGCCTAATCGATTTGCTGTCCGAGTCCTATTTGATCCACAGATTTCGTCTGGATCACCCTGAGCGGGAGATTCGCCCTCTGGCCAAATTCGATCTTATATTAGAAGAGCTGACAGTGACTTCATTACTTGTCCCACTGGTTAGGGCTGGCTGACCGTAAACTTGATCCAGCCAGCGTTTAGACAATAGGCCGCGATTTTAGCTGTGGCTACAATGGTGATTTAGGAGACCCGAAAAAAGGGATTGTATGACGATGCAAACTTTTCTCATCGTGATCTGATCTTGTTCTTTATGCATCAGCCTAGGATCAAGATTAGATGCGATAGAAAACGCTTGGACAAAAGGTTGGTGTATGCAGCAAGCCTGGTCGTACAAAAGGGGACAAAGTTGGAGCCATCCTTCCTTCCTCTTCCTGCGCATGGCAACGATGGTCCGGGTCCTTCGGGACCCCACCCCGGGAAAGTAGGATTTCTTTTGCCCTTCTACCCCCATGTAAGGTGTATGAGGTGTGCCATTGACCCTATCACTTGGATGTTAGTCTCCAAGATCCTCCCCATCCCTTATGTTTTTTACTACCTTAACCTTCCTCCAGTCACACATTTTTTGAGGATCTTGGACCCACATTACTGTAATCCCAGTTACCTTTTCCTCACCGTGCCCTCCTCCGCCTTTTTTATCCTATTAGTATAGATCACCCCACCCCCAGGGACAGTTCGGCTTGTTTTCGCTCCATTCGGATACCGGAAAACAGTCGACTCTCCACATAATAGACGGGAGAACGGAGGTCAACCAAACGGGATTTATCCTTGTTTTTACCAAATTATTTTTTGGGTTTTTCTCTCTTCCCAATCATGTTTTTAATTGCATATATGTTTTTCATTGTAAATAAATCATTCATTTCTCCAGGCTTTAAGTAGGTTCTCATAGAGCGAATGTTTTTTGGTGATTTTTGCGTACTTGTTGATATATGGCTGACTTTATTGTATAGTGTGTCTGGGTCGGTGAATGTGGCTAGCTAGGGCTCCCTAAATAACATAGTCTCCATCCATCCCCCTCCCCTTCAAAAATTTTGGGGCTTCATGCTCCCCTAAATTTTGTAATTTTTTTACCATCTTTTGGAAATAAAATGATCAAAGTGTATTATCTGTTCCACTGATATTATGCATTCAGTTCACCCTAGCCTCGCCGAGAGATACGCTTACACAGCGATTCCTCTTTTGTGGTTGTTCTAGTCATTAGGAGTGGTTCTGGCTGAGACCCCAATTTTTGTGGTTGACGCTCGCCCCTGGAACGCTTTAGCTGCGATCCCACAACTTGAGATTGATCCTCGAACGTATTTGCTCCCCGACTCGGCCCTGTTCAAGGAAGGAGGTCTCCAGCCTTCAGTTGGAGTATCTCTAGCGAACCCGTCCCGGAGTCGTCGAAACAGACGGTTAGGTAGCAGGAGCCTCTCGATTCCAGCGGTTCACCCGAACCGAACGTGGCCCTGTTGAAAGAAGGAACATCTCGGTCTCCTCACCTTTGTTCTGGAAATTTACTAAGCTTTTTGCTTAGATGTGGCACAAGGCCATATGAAAGGGGCACCCAATGAGACTCCTCACCTTTGTTCTGACTCGCCGGCTGCTAAGACATCCCTGTCGCTAGTGGTGCCTGTCCTACTGATTGCTTGTTCCTGCCGTTTGCCTGTTCCCGACACCAGCTATATCCTGCCATCTTCTGCTGTTCGAAGACCGTTCGACCCGAGTACCCAGGAGAAACTCGATAAACTGTTCTTGTTAGGGGAAAAACCCATAAGTCATTTGCGAACAACAAGAATATTTGTTTTCAGTCTTTTGGCTCTGGCTTAGCCCTTGCAGATAGTTGCCGTATCCTGACCTCGAGTCCGACCAGCCCGCAGTCCAGCGATCACACCGACGACCCTGCCGACATCCAGCGACCACACCGAAGACCTTGCCTACGACCAGCCTACAGCTGACGACCAGTACCAGACCAGCCTCCCGTTGATCACCTTTCCAGCACCGACCTGTACATAACCCGGTCAATAAATTTGCACCCGTTTTCCTTTTTACACTGTTACCCTTGCGTTCGTCTTTTCATTATCTTGGCTGTTCACATTAATTCACGTTTGTAAACCAAGTAGATTTGACGTCCTTATCGGCCCTGCTACAAGCCCCTTTATCTTCCAGCTATGGGTTAAATAGTACCACTATTGTTCTTTTACAAGGATGGCTTTGTCATAACTTCCCCACTCTCAAAAAAACAAAAAACAAAAACGAAGTTTGATATGCCATTAAGCAAAGAAACTAAACCAAACCAATGTTAATCTGCAGCTTGTTTATCTTGGACCTACTGTGACTTCCCATCACGAACTGCTCGAAACAGGGTTAGCTATGATTCATCTTCTTCTTAGTTCACTTTGATTTATTTATTCATTTTTTTGTATTCGATTTACAAACACATGTCGTCAGGCTTGTCAGATTTGAGTGTATTAGATTTCTTCTTTTCATTTTCTTTTGTTGGCGGAATCCAAAGTCATCTTTGCTATATTTATGCGCTACTCATGCCTCTCAAAGTACCTTAACAAATTTAGTTCTCACATTTACTTCTCTTTGTTTTTTTTTAATTCATATTTGTCTGTTTTATCCACACTTGTTCCCAGAACTCTTTTTTTAAAGTTCTCTCAGATGACAAAGACGAAAATTTTCAGCATTTTCTGCACGGACCATTCCATTTTTTTCACTTTAGTCGTATATCCTTGGCTTCTATTATTCTTTGGCATCTTGAACCTGACAAAAAGTCACTTTAAAATTTGATATCTTATTTGTAAGTTGGAGCCATCCTTCCTTCCTCTTCCTGCGCATGTCAACGATGGTCCGGGTCCTTCGGGACCCCACCCCGGGAAAGTAGGATTTCTTTTACCCTTCTACCCCCATGTAAGGTGTATGAGGTGTGCCATTAACCCTATCACTTGGATGTTAGTTTCCAAGATCCTCCCCATCCCTTATGTTTTTTACTACCTTAACCTTCCTCCAGTCCCACTTTTTTTGAGGATCTTGGACCCACATTACTGTAATCCCAGTTACCCTTTCCTCACCGTGCCCTCCTCCGCCTTTTTTATCCTATTAGTATAGATCGCCCAACCCCCAGGGATAGTTCGGCTTGCCAAAGATACAATCGAATACAAATAATTATAAGTGGCCAACTATGAACAAATGTTAACTATATTTTAAGAATACACAAAACCCATCTAGTTAATGCGATTGTAGAACATCATTCAATGAAAAAAAATCTCATGTGAATCTTCGTTTGATCATTCACTTATACTTTCCCTATAATCTGCATATTTTTATGTCAGTAACAAAAGGTAAAAAGTGCATCTTAGTCAACGGACTTATACATCTGTTCCTATGGACTTTTCATTTATTTTATACCAGTTATATATTTATTTACTAATTAATGAGTAAAACGTCTGTTAGTTGATCAACAGATTTAATCCATTAACATCGAGAAATCATCCAAGAGCAAAGTCGGTCTCAAAAGAAGACCGACAAGGACTTAACGCAATTTTCTTTTGCTCAGATACTACAGACTCACCCATCATTGATCATCATATCAAAAAAACTCTCACTTCGCTTACCACACTGAAAACCATCGAAAAAAAAGTTACTAATCCATACTTGTTTAGGGTTGCACCCATGGTGACCACCTTTGTTCGTCCGATTAGCAACCGAACTAAAATGTTGTGGCACTTTATTGAAGAAGCTAGTTGGGCGGACATAAGGTTGGCGAAAATGGAGCACCCTTCGCTGAAGAAAATGATGATACATTGTGCGGGCAGGGTCATGATTTATGTTCACCCATGTTTCTATAGGTCCCTAAAATTAAAATACCCACTGGATATCGGAGGAATTTTCCAGAGACGGCCGAGTTACCTCTGAACTCGGCACCGGATCCCTGCGTCAGGCCCTGGGTATCCTCACCCCCGAGAACTTCCGGCTCATAGTTGACAGTAAGTAAGGTAAGTGGGTCTGATGTCTCTAAATTTTACCACGTTGAATGCGAGGGAACTGAGGGATGTAAACAAGTGTGTGCGCTTGCTTGGTGAACTCTCGAACCTCAGCGTGAAAGTCGCAGCAGTGTAAGAGACTCACTTCATTTGCACTGCGGACTGTCGGATGCTGGAGAACGACTTTGTCATTTTCTTAGCATACGACAGCGGCAATAGTGCTGGGGTCTCTTTGTTAGTTGGACGCAGCTTTGATGCAGTTGTTTTTGCAGTTGACGGGGGCCGACTGATTGTGGCCGATGTTGCCGTTAAAAACTTCAAGTTCCGGGTAGTCGCAGTTTATGCGCCCAATATCGCTGGTTTGAAGACTTCCTTTTTTCGATGATTGGTGCCATTCCTCGACTATCCGAAACGGCTAGTTTTAGTGGGTGATTGGAATGCGATCCTTGAGTTAGTAGGTTGGGAAGGTGTAAAAACAGCCTGATTGACCTGATGGCTCGGTACGACTTGGTCGACAGGTTTCGTCTTGATCACCCAGGGAGGGAGATGTGGACATGACTAGATAGCTCACTCTCTGCCCGAGTAGGTTCCAACTTGGATTGACCATAAATTGTTAGGGTCAGTGTGCGGTTAGCCAATAGGCCTAGTCTAGCCGGCTACTGGAAATGCAGGGTCCAGTGACCTTTCACATTCCCGGAAAGAAATGTGTCGAGAACGTGGTGGGCTCCGCTCTCAGTGAGCAGTACGGTTGGACGGCGAAGGAGGTCTGCTCCCATTGGAATTGGGCGCCAGGTTCGAGCTTCTTGAACAATTCCGATTTCTCGCTCACCTGGCGACTCGCACGGAATGCGTTGCCCCTTCTCGGCTAGAGTTTCAGAGCGGGCCAGGCAGACATGTCCGACTCTGCTCGATGCGGCAGTGGCTTGGAAAAAACGGCTGAGCACGCCTTCTACTATTGCGATCGAGTTCGCAAGTTCTGGGATCACGTCGGGGAGTGGACAGCTTGCATCGAACCCAAGCAGCTTATGCTGCTCTACGTTGGTTACGTCGTAGACAACGTTTTACCTCCGTTTCAGGGTGAGAAGCGTGTGGTTTTTCTCGCGATCCTAGCTGTTCTCAGAATGGTGATTTGAACGACGCGAAAGAAGGGATTGTTTGATGATGCAAACTTTTCTCATCGTGATGTGGTTTTGTACTTCAGGCATCAGCTTAGGGCCAAAATCAGATGCGATAGAAAACGCTGGGATTGCATAACATTCAGCAAAAGGTGGGTGAATGCAGCGAGCCTGGTCGTACGAAAAGGGGCAATGTTGGAGTCATCCTTCCCTCCTCTTCCTGCCCATGGCGTCTACGGTTCGAGTCCTGTGGGACCCCATCCCAGGTAAGTAGGTTTTTTGTCCTTGAACCCTTGTTAGCAGTATCTTGTGAGTAATCGTCCCTGTCACCAAGTTGTAGTCTCCAAGATCTTCCCCGCCCCTATTCTTTTTATAACTCAACCCTTACTCTAGCCCACCTTCTCCGAAGATCTTGGAATCACACTTGTATAAGTTCATGTTACGTGTCCTTACCATGCCCGACCCAGCTTCTTCTCTTTTGCCCCATTAGATTATGAACCCCCTCCCACTTAGGGTAGGTCCAGCTTGTTTTCGGGTGTTCTCGGACACCGGAAAACAGTCGGCCTCCATATGGTAGAAGGGGTGGGTGGGAGGTCAACCAAACGGAATTTTTTTTGTATCTCTTTCGGGTTTGTTTGTCCCATCCCCATCTCATATACATTTCTGTATATAAAATCATTTTTGTAAATAAAATCATACATTCCATTCCGAGTTTTAAGTAGGTCTTCTCACAGATCCAGTGGGTTATTTTGGTGGTTGCAGCGTGCCTGGTGAAGAATGACGGATTATATATTGTACTGTTGAATGGGTCGGCGAATGTGACTAGCTTGGGACCCTCAGACTATATGACCGCTCTCTTCCCCTTCCCCACAAAATTCTTGATGCTTTATGCCTCCCTTCTATGTACATATAAGGAAATAAACAGTCAGTTCAAACAAAGTTATCATTGTTGAATTAACGATCCTTTTTGAGGTAAACATCGACTGGGCGCATCAGAGTAAATTGGAAAAGTACGAAGACCTACGGGAGCAGTGTGTTAAGAATGGCTGGTCAACAAACATATTTCCTCTTGAGATTGGATTTCAAAATCAACCTCAACATTTTTAACCAAACTCGGACTTTCACCAGCAGAGAAGAGGGAATATATAAAAAAAGATCCAAAACAAGATTGTAACTGCATCTGAGCAAATAGAGCATTCGTATAAGATCAAGCACCATCAAATAAAGTCTGGTAGTATTGTGAGATACTGCTAGGGGCGCCCTGGGTTAGTGGTAATGATGCTTTGGTCCCGAAACCACGCCTGAACCCAGGGTTATCATCTGATGAAGACTTTATTGTAAGCAAAACTGCTATTTATGCGGCAGTTTTTGTATAATATACAGCTACACAGTTATATTACATACAAATATATATATATATATATATATATATATATATATATATATATATATATATATATATATATATATCCAAAAGATTATATATATATATGTATATCCAAAGATTATGTGTTCAGAATGATTCTATTTGTGAATATATCAGAGGATTCTCATAAATTTCTAGAACTGCTCTATGTATGATAATTTATATATATATATATATATATATATATATATCAATTAATGAGAATATATATATATATATATATATATATATATATATATATATATATATATATATATAAATTGAGATCTTGGTAGCCGTTAACCGGATGTATGTAAACAATAGTAATTGTGATTCATAACCGTTTAAAATTTACGTCGCTGCAACTGGTTCCTCGTGGCTGAAGTCTCGGATTGGCGTTTGAGTCAATCGGGTTTCTCTCCCAGCTACGGGAAGCTAGTATGTCTAGCCACACTGATGACATTTTGGTGGCTGCAGCACGCTTGGTGAAGAAAGGTTGATTATATATTGTACTGTTGAATGGGCCGGCGAATGTGACTAGCTAGGGCCCCTTAGACAATATAGTTATGGCATGACTGATCCCTACCCTTCCCACACAAAACCATTGGGCCTCGTGCCTGCAATTTTGTATAAAATGGCAATAAAGAGTTCGTATAAAAAAAGTCTCTAATGATGAAGATTTTACTTCGAAATTAATTAGACCCAAATAATTATTCTGCATTGCAATAGTCCTCTAAACAAATACAATACAACAATATGAAATGATTTGTGCAATGCTGCAAGCAAATTATAAAATATATAAATCAATTATTTTTAAACAAAATATAAAAAGGATTGAAAATTAAAACAAGAAGCAAGAGTGAGGGAATACAAGTTTACATAACTAGATTTGTTTTGTTTTGTTTTGTTTTTTTTTACAAAATAATTGCTAATTTGATTTGTTGATTTGTTTTCAGATTTTGCAACTGACAAAAAGAAATAATGAAAAATTAAGGTTTTTAAGCCAAGAACATTGAAAATACAGGAAATGTATCATTTCAAATGACAGAAAATTCCCCTTCAGCATCAGTCGCATAAAATTTATATAGTAAATTTCGTTATGAAAGTATTTTCAAATATAATATTCACTTCAATTATTCTTGAACACTTCGTTGAAGTTCAAGAGCTGGTTATCTAAAATCTTCATTCTATTAGTTTTATGGTTTTCAAATATTTGTTTCAGTTTATTTCTTTAGTTTTTACTTATGTATGCTACTATTACTTATACTTAGTGAAAATGAAAATAAATATTATGTACATGCAAAATTGTATTTTTGAGCACACACACACACACACACACACACACACACACACACACACACACACACACACACACACACAAATATATATATATATATATATAAAGGTTATACTCTATAAAAAGTAAGGAAATTTAGATTCTTGAAGCATGTGGACTTTTTATAAATAAAGAGAGTATTTCTTTAAAATGAAATTCTGCTGATGTTTCCGTACAATCTATGTCTCCAGCTTCTTGTATATATTTTTTATTTTATTATATATATATATATATATATATATATATATATATATATATATATATATATATATATATATATATATATAAAGGTAAATATTTCAAATATGAATAAAGAAATTATTCAAAAAAGCAAAAAAAAAAAAACAAGTTACTTTTGACTAAAATGCCACTTTTTCAAGAAAAGTGGTTCATTTATTGAAATACGAAAAAATTGCAGGGATGATAGAAAATCCGTTGTCGTATGATAACATACAGTGGAAAAATAATTATATTACTAACAAATTGATAAAGAATGTGAACTAAAGAAATGATGAAACGGTCGATCTTCTAAGTTAGTCTTCAAAATAAAAAATATTAAAAAGTACTTTCTTGGATATTAAAAATAACTGGGTAAAAAAGAAAAAGAAAACAGGAAAAATATTTTAAGATAATCAAGAAAGAAACAAGAAAGTTCGTGGCAAAAATAAAAAGTATAAAAACAAAAAATATTTTGGTGGTAGTGAAAAACAAACCTGTCTGTTTTTCTTTTTTTTTTCTTTTTTTCTTTTTTGGCGCGCAACTTAAAAACCGCGACGAATAATTAGAAATATACAACATTGGAATTAGAATATACCACAAAGAAATTTCAAAATATGGTAAAGAATTAAAAGCAAAGATAAGATAATTTTAGCATTTACTATAATAAAAGCAATAAGTGTTGATCTTTTGAGCGAAATTAGTGGAAAACTGATTTAACATATTTGTTTAAACAAACAACTTAATCAAACAGTAAATTTGAAAGGATCAAAGCAAAAATTATAAAAATACATTCAATTCAAACAATAGAGTACAGATTATTAGAAATATATTCACCATAAAGAATATTTCTTCCTTCCAATACTGCAGCATAATGTTATTGTACACATTGGAAATAGCGCAGAGCATTTAAGAGTCCATCGTATTCCCAGATCAAAAACAACTTCTTTATTCAGGCAAAAAATAAGTTTTTAGAAAATCTGTGAGAGGGTGGACAACTAGCAAATGTTAAATTTTTTTTATTGAAATTAGTTGTAAATTATCTCGCAATATATTTATTTGAATGATACTTTATTCAAATTAATTCTGATTCACTTCCACCCCACAAAAATGAGTTATCGGTTGAACCACGTCAAGGAAGTCTTTATCATGGGTTTGACGTGAGTCAAATCTGAACAAAGTTTCTTCAAATTTAGTCCGAACAATTTTTCCTATAGTTGCTTTTAATTCATTTCCCATATTCTTTAAATTGCTCGTTGCAGTTTTTAATTTGCCCGACAAAAACTATTGACCAGTCAATCATAAAACATACGTCGAGCAAATTTTTTAGAGATGTACTTTTTAATTTTACATGTTTCCTTCAATAATTATTATTGTGTACATTCTCAACCACCATTTAATTCGCACGCGCGTTTGTATGGATGCATATATGCGCTAATATGCGTATGTATACATGTATGTTTGTATGATTACGTCGTTTACGTAATCTTGTGAGTTTTCAAGAGTATATCTTATTTTTGTGGTTTATGTGGTTCAGTAATTGTCTCAATAAGGATGTACATAATGCATCAAAAACAAAAGCTTAAACCAAATCTATTAGAAAACGATTTTCTCTGCAGTTGTTTAATTTTAATTAGAATTTGAATTTTACAAACAGCAATGTTGATAAAGATCAATCTATTACTGAGGAGACTGAATCAAACCAA
>OY757913.1:78143539-78256039 GCA_963585895.1 Sepioteuthis lessoniana | reverse complement strand
GCTTATAAGAACGCTTTATGTACGTTTGTATCTTTTCCGTTGAATACATTTTATTTGCTCCTGTTAATTTGACAAGCATCCATCTGTAGCAATTGTAGGAACAATTCTCATGATATCAAAGTCCTGAGTGGAGGTTATTAATACCGAAACATTTAACGTTGGCTTTACGTCACAATAAATTCATCTAATTTGGATTATTCTGTTTTCATACTTTCTTCATTATATATATATATATATATATATATATATATATATATATATATATATATATATATATATATATATATATATAAGGTTCTTTACAATTATTGTTAGGAAAACAGCAACGATGCTTTTAACATTTTTTAATCTGATGTACCATCCAAGCGTTAGAAATGCTTTGATAGATAAGCTTCAATACCGACACCAGTCGACAATTCCGTGAAACTCAACAATACTTTACGATATTACTTGGCTTTTTTAGTTCACTGTTACAATGTAAGAATGTCAGTTCTATTAAGATAGAGTATTATTTCGATTTTGGAGAATTTTATATATTTAGCCCTTTTTGACATAGACAAGTTTAAAAAGTTACGCTGAAGTGGAAGTTAGTAAGTAAAACTTAGCAGCTCTCTTTTATATCTTTGTTATTTGTTATCCAGCCATATTTACTGAATTCTTCGCAAAGGTTCTCATGTTTTCCAGCTTATTTTCCCTGTGTAAGTATGTATTTTCGTTAATTCAACGATTTGAAACCAATCAAATGACAAAGTCAGGATATCTAAAGTAAATATAATCTCAGCTACAAAGGCAACGTAACTTTTTTAATCATCTGTGATACTCCGGATTATCAAACAAGAATTATTTATCTTTATTTTTTGTTTCATTTAATTATAAAAACAAATAAATTCCCAGAAAGCTTATCTCCTTTATTAATTTTTTTTCGATGTGGCAACTGAAATTTTGCTGTCAGTTTTGCAATTTGTTTTCGCCAAGAAGCCCCAACACCTAACTTGTAGTATTTAAAAAATATTAAGTGATCAGGCACTCGTCACGTTCAGTTAGATCTTATCGATTTTTATAATTTGGGATTGAATGATGTTGGTTAGGGCGTCGAATTCCACTTTATTAGGAATACATGTTGGAAATTAGAATTAATTTTAAAAGAAATCAAAAGAAAGAAAACAAAATAATTAATTGGTCCTAATTTACGATCAGAAACTGCATCATCTAGAAATTTTTAACATATTCTGGATTTATCTCATGGTATTTAATTCGAAAATCTATTTATTTTCATCAAGTTGTCGGTAAAGGTCTTTAAAAAATAAGAGTTAAGTAATAGATGAGATTCAATTAAAATTCAATCCCTAAAATCACTTTACATTTATCAGGCGTTACGGTAGATATCACTTATGAAATACATTTATTAGTCTAGATATTTCATTTATAATTTTTACATAATTGTATTGGAGTGATAGGTTTAAGATAAACATGAGAACGTGTGGGAAATATCTGCATATTTCTTCATTGTCACCTGTCGTAAACTCAGGTGAAAAACACCAGGATTCTGAGTGCCTGATTTTCAAGGAATACAGATTCTCACCATTTGAAATAACGGTTCAACATTATGATATTATTCTATATTTCACTTCAGACCTTATTAAATTTGATAAATCTAATAAATACACATTGTCGTGTGCATAAATTAATTGAATCATTAAGCTTCACGCTCTATTATGACCATTATAAATATTTGGTACTCTCCACCTTTGAAGAAGTAAAAGTGCTATCACCTGAATTGAATTAGTTCGGGACAGATAGTAAAGCATGTATATAGAAGTAAGTAAAGTTGGTGATCTTTGTCGAGGGTGATCCGAAGGCTTCCTTTTCAATAGCTACTACATCGAAGTGTAGGGAAGGGCGCTACTCCATTCCCAGGATTGCTCAACTTATCCTTGATCCTCACATTATAGTGCTGAGTGCTCAGCAAAGCGGTATCAAGTATCATTTTTTAGTCTTCGGTATGACTCGACCTGGGATTAAACCTCGGTCTCCCGCACCATTGGCGAACACTCTACTCATTAGGCACATATATATATATATATATATATTTATATATATATATATATGTCTGTCCCGAACTAACTTAATTCATGTGACAGCACTTTTATATCTCTCTATATATTATGCATACGATATTTTGTATACACAATTGTAAAAAATATATGAATGTGTACGTGAATGCATCAATACGAATATGGGCATGATTGCGAATCAGCAGAGTATAGATATAGATTAAAAAGTTTGATTAGAATTCCACATAAAAATATCCTAACCTCAGCTTTGTACAGGTCAATACTTACCTTCACATGGGTCTTTGGTACATTTTTGCGTCGAAATAGGTCTATCTTTTTTACATTTAAAGTCGGTTGGTGACCCTGGTGGTTTGACACAAGTAATTATACGGACTTGTACACCCTCCCCGCAAGATACTGAACACTGTCAATAGAAAGAGACAAAGATTAATTGACTGAATGAGATGGTCATTTTAAAATAAATCTGAGATTAATTCAACAGTTCGTTACATTTGGAATTTACTGAAATGTTAATTTATAATATTATAATTATGTGAACATGTTTGGACAGGTTAAAACTGAAATTAAAAAGAAACTAAATGAATATTAAAATAAGATTTGTTTGCATTTTATTTTTATGGTATTAATATCAATTTTTGTTCAACTTCAGTAAATTTTGAAGCTGTATACAAAACTTAACAATGTATTAGCAACTTAGTCTCACAACAGAATAACTAGAAAATGTCAAGTAATGCTTCGTGTAAATACAACAACAACAACAACAACAACAATAATAATGATGATAATAATAGTAATATACCAAATGGTATATCCACAAACCAGAAGCCATACTAGAGAATGAAATATACAAAATTCTCTGGGATTTTATGATATAAACAGATTACCTAAATCCCGGTCAGAAGTCCAGACCTAGGGATAATTTTTAAAAGTTAGATAAAAAAGAGAACCTGCCGAAGAATGGGGTTTGCCGTTCCGGCGGTCGACTGAAGGAAAATCAAAGAAACCGAAAAGAGAGACACGTACTTTAAACTTACCAGAGAACTAAAAAAGGTATGGAGAATTGTTGGGTGGTTTCGTCCATCCATAATATAAAGTGGAAAGTTACCAAGTTCGAAGGAGCGCGCAGAGAGTTATCCAGCTCTGTTGCTGCGCTGACCGCTGGGCCGTGTTGCTCAGTACACCAATCAGGTCAGACCAGGCGCCCCTTATTAGGAGAATGCCGATGGGTCCCGATGCATTTTTGGAGTCGCCGGGAGTATCTGGAACACAGCGCTTCGGTCGGACCCACCTAAAAAGGCCTTGTGCCGCACTCATCCAGTCGGTGAGATGTACGACAAATATCGAGCGCGCAGAGAGTCATCCAGTTCTGCTGTTGCGTGGACCGCTAGTTCGTGATGCACTTCAGCTGGCCGTGTGGCTCGGTACACGGATCAGGTCTGGTGTGTTTTGGTTTCGGTGGCAGTCAGTCAAAGCCGCCTGAACTGGGTACCGCGAAGCCGGTATTCATGTCACGCGTGCTAAGACTAGCTTTTCTCGAGGCTCAGTGGGCCGTCCTCCCAGGTGCTAACCCTCTTCGAAAGGGCTATGTTTATCACTTGGCGCCTGAGGCGGGAATGCCGACGGGGCCTGAGGTATTTTTGGTAATGCTGGGCATGCCTGGGTTACGACCCTATAGTCAGACCCACCTTAAAAAGGCCTTGTGCCACACTCGTCTGGCTGGTGGGATGTACAACAAATATCAGCGCGTAGAGAGTAAGCCAGCCTGACACAGCTCTGAGTCGAGCCACAAAGCGTGATTTACTGCGGCATATTGTCGTTCCTTATTGTACGCGAAGAAAGCGTTACAACAGTGGCGATGAGGATTACTAAGAACTGGTGACATAGTTAAAAATAGAATTTTTTGCTCGTTACTGACATATCACCAAAATAGCTGGACTAGTCAGCTGTGGCTGCAGAATACATCGACTGCATCTCTACAGAAGGGTAAGATTCCCCCGACGAGTGTCCTGATATGACACTAAACAACTCATAGTGAGGCTCCAGTAATGCTGGAGCTTTGAGGAATGCGGAGTACCCCTTTATTGCCATCGCTTCCAGGTCCACTCTGGCCCGGATTGGTAGCACCTGATTGGGTCCTATCTATGGCTCAAATAGAACTAAACTATGTAATTACGCTAAACTGAATTGTTTGAAATTAACTATTTTTACATTTAATTGGGTAAACAAAAAACTGTACTAATGCTAAACTGAATTGTTTAAAATAGAAGTGTTTTGACATTTAATGGTGTAAACAAAAAGCTATACTGAATTGTTTGAAACTTTTAAAAATGTTTTGAATCGGCGTAAAACGAACCAACCAAAATTGAATAGTTGAAATTATTACTTGAACAACAGCAACGCCAACAAAAATTGCATCTCCAGCAGCCCCAATAACAATCACAATTGTTGGAATTGTCATTTGAGGAAAAACGGGAAAGTAGTATTGGAGATTTTGCGTTCACACCAGAATTCGTCGCTGAGTCGATATCGGAATTCAAATATGACGAGCAAGATAGCCCAATCTTTGAGGCATATTTCCGATGATTTCATGACATCTCCTAAGAATATACGAGTGGTCTGGTGAGAAGAAAGTCAGATTCCTACTAAAGAAGCAAGGTACAATGTAATATCTAAAATGCTGCAATTTAAACTAGTCTAGAAAACCTTCATGAACGAGTTCGAGTCTCAATGGGTGCGCCATTCATATGGCCTTGTGCCACATCTGAGCAAAACGCTAAGTAAATTATTACATCCAGCCTCGTCGACCGTTGGAAATATCGTTCGAAGGTCCAGTAAAAATTGTAACAACCATATTCAGGGGAAAAGTGTCAATCTTTCACACAAGGTATCAAGTTCTTAACCTAGCAAAGAACGCGAATGATAACTTTTCCACATATGAGGGAAGAGTAAATCAAGAATGTGGATATAATCATAGTAGGCGCTCACTCCATAATTATTGGGTCGAAACTAATGACGAATGTTCTGCCAAGCGAATCAATTGAAAACGTTAACAGAAGACCAGTTTAAATGCTTAATCTTTATGTTAGGTCACCTAAGGACAAAGAGATACGATAAAAAAATGTTGGCAAAACTGGAACTGGACCCCGATATAAATGGAAATTCAAGCAGTACAGAAAATGCCAGCAAACAACCCCCCACCAAATATGTGTTACGGATGCAGTGGCTTGCATTTCTGAATTAATTGTCTATTTATGAATAAAAAATGTTTTCGTTGTGAAATGTACACACACACACACACACACACACACACACACACACACACACACACACACACACACACACACACACACACACACACAATGCCAGTGGGGTCGTAATCGTAGAAATAATAAACATATCACAAATAAATGAGTGGGTGAAGGTAGTGTTAGTATCCAGAGGAAGAAAAAAAAAACTCAAACAGGAAATTCGTACAAGTATATATGAACAGAAAACCAGTAAAATTAAAACTTGATATTGGCTCAGACTTAGCGATAATTTTAAAAGAAACCAGGAAAAAATAGATTCACCTAAAATAGAAAAGAATTATCGCGAGGCTTGTGGGGCCTCTGGTTAAAAACTTGAAATAGAAGGCATAATTAATTGCGATGTCTCCTTTTGGGGAAATTGGTGAAGTAAAAGCCTACATCATTCAAGGACTGTCTCTGAATTTATTAGAGGCGGCGGGGGGTTTACAAATTTTTCACTAACAGGATGAATCAATTAATTCCATTTACCAATCAAAATATTGGGATTTAAAAAAAGAAAATAAAACAGAAGTACCAAGATTTACTTACTGGGAAACTCGGAATATGCATTACAGCAAAGGTGTCTTTATATGCAAGAGACAAAGCAAAGAAATCGAAATGCATGTTGTGTAAGAAGATAAGAAATAATAGTGGAGCCTCAGCCAAATGTGGATATTGCTATTGTAGCTGCTCATTCCACTATTATTGTGTCCAAACTAATGAAAACTGTTCTGCCAGGTGAATTTTCATCAGACAATAAAAATCTAATTGTCCAATAATTCTGTAAAAAAATTTTCTTGTAAGGAACATGAAAGAAAATGTTTTCGTTCAAGGAAAGAAGTAACAACTACGATTTAGAAAAAAGGGTAAAGCGATTTTTTAAAGACAGGTAGATTTATCTTAAACTTAGATCGTTATTTCTAAGCCTCCATTTTTTGTTTTTATTGAAAAAGTAAAAAAAAATTCTTTTGTTTGAGTATGAATCTCCCTTAAAAAGAAAAATGCCCATCTTCGTTCCATTTTTGGCAAAATGTTTATGCTACACCTCCCCTACTTCTAAAAAAGAAAAGGCAACTCCCGTGTCTCTCTGCAGTAACTAAAATTTCTGCAACTTTCAACGGGCGGGGGTTACTTTATGTTTCCCTTAACAGATCCGTGAGTTGTGCATGACTTCAAAGGAAAAGAGTGGGAGAAGGCGAAGACACCAGGAATACCAGGAATAGAAATGTTAAAGAAAACGGTAAGAGAAATGCCAGGTATTCAAAGAATAAATCTGGATATAAAAGTAGGAATTTCAGTAATTGTAATGATTTTACAAAGATGAAAAATTGCCAACAGAGGATGAATAGAATAAGTACATCCGTGTTTCGAAAAGAAGAGCCGGAGTTATTTAGGGTTTATTGGATGGAGGAACTTAGACTCTATACTATCGTTAGAGTAGCTGTGTGAGATGTTCCTATTATAACCGCTGGTTATTTGACTTACAGGGTGGATGATGGAGTAGACTCGTCCACCCTGAACCAGATATACTCCTAGACTCACTAAGAGCAACACTAAACAGTACTAGATTGGAAAACGCCAGTCATGATGGTCATCCATGGATTCTGTCATGGATGGACGTGAATTTTTTAAATTGGTAAATCTTTGAGTAAATGCCTCGAAGGAACAAGTATACCAGAGTAGATGATAAAGGAGAAGACTTCCCTGTTCTAGAAAGACTCCCGAAAAAGAACCATCCCCCTTAACTATAGACCGAAAATTCTGACCGTACAGATTAAAGAAGAGATCTATTACTGTCTTGTGTGTCGATGATTGTTTCTGGAAAAATAGAAAGGATGCTGCAGGGGAACAAGGGAAATAGGTGACTTATATATTGATTAGCACATTCTCAAGGAAATCAAAACAAGGCGGAAAATGTAGCTATGGCATAGATTAACTAGAAAAACGCCTATGATATGATCCTGCAAACTTGGATGATAGAATGTCTGAAAATGTACAAAATATCCAACAAAATCTGAAAATTCATCATGGAAGCCAAAAAAGTGGAATAAACTGCGAGAGAATAAACCTTAGCAGAGGTAAAAATCCAGAGAACCATCTTCCAGCAAAATTCTCTCTCTCTCTCTCTCTCTCTCTCTCTCTCCACTACTATTTGTAATGGCGTTGATGCCACTCAGTTAAATACTTAAGAAGTGCATGGGGCTTCAAATTTACAAAATTGCCTGAAAAGAATAACCACCTTATATATATAGACGATATCAAGCAAATGAAAAAGAACTAGAGACTTTGATACAGACAATAAGAATATACAGACGGGATATAGGAATGGAGTTTGACATCGAAAAATATGCCATGCTCATAATGAAAAGTGAGATGAGAGAAACAACGGAAGGAACAGAAATGCCAGAAAAGAATCAGAATTCGTGAATAAAATGAACCTTACAAGAACTTAGAAATATTGAAAGCAGACACGATCAAACCAATAGAGATGCGAAAAAAAAAAAAAAAAAAAAACTATGAGTACTTCAGATGAACGAGAAAGTTTCTAGAAAACAAGCCCTGAAGCAAAAATGTCATCAAGGGGATAAAAACCTGGGTAGTCCCTTTGTAAGGAACTCAGACAAAAAGATTCTAAAAAATTGATGACTATGCACAAGGTCTTACATCTGAGAGGTGGCGTAGATTGATTATACATGTTAAGAAAAGAAAGAGGAAGAGGATTTGTCAGCACTAAGGACTGCGCAGATGCATCAATACGAGAACTTGAGAACTACATTAAAAAGAGAAACGAAAGACTAATAACAGCGGCTATTGATAACATGAGAACAAACAGAAAAACAACAAAATCTAGGAAACAGAAATAGGAAGAAAAACAACTGTATGGATATTCTAAGCGACGAACTAGAGAGATTGCACACGAGAAGACGTGGACATGGCTACAAAAGAGGAACCTTAAGACAGAAACTGAATCTTTTCCAAATGTAGCCCAAAACAAACGCAATAAGAACTAATTAAATTAAAGAGAAAATCGATGATATACAACAAAATAGCAAGTATAGGTTATATAGCGATAATTATGAAACGGTTAATTATATAATAAGCGAATACAACAAACTTGTACAGAGAGAGCACGAGACTAGGCATTACAAAAAGGAACAGGTAATTCACTGGGAATTGTACAAAAAATTGAAATTTGAACAATATGGGACAATAACTAGAAAACAATAAAGAGAAGAAAAACCGCTCTATGGATGTTTTAAACGACTAATGAGCAACATTAGACGCGAGAAAACCTTGGCATGGTTCTCAGAGGCTCGGAAAAGGAACAAGTAGAACTGGAAATCAGACGAAGAATCGAGACCATCCAGACTACAGCATTGTTGAGATATGCCAGAATACTGAGAAGAGTCCTGAAGAGTTAAGGAAACTTGCTGTCACTCAGATTCTTGTGAAAGACCACCAGCTTACGCTGGTGTGAAAAACTATTACTACTACAAGACGACTAGACTCAGTATTAATCAACTAGAAAAAGAGAACTTGTGAACTGTGGACTTTGTTGTCCCGGCTGACCACTGAATAAAATTAAAAGAAAGTGAAATGAAGTACCTGGACCTTGGTAGTGAATAGAAAAAAACTCACGAACATGAAAGTGACGGTGATACCAATTGTAATTGGTGCTCTTGGTACTATCATCAAAGGATTGATAGAGGGACTGGAGGGCTTGGAAATAAGAGGACGAGTGGATACCATCCAAACTACAGCATTATTGAGATCGGCCAGAATATTGCGAAGAGTCCTGGAGACTTGAGGAGACTTGCTGTCACTCAAACTCCAGTGGAAAACCATCAGCTAACGCGGGTGTGAAAAACTCTCATAAGAGTAAAATAATAATAACAATAGTAATAATAAAAATAAATTCCATTAAGGATATAGGTGTTGAATTTGGCATAGGAAACTGTGCTATGCTAGTAATAAAAAGTGGTAAACAACACCCGACGGACGGAATGGAACTAGCAAATCAAGAAAAAATAAAAACGCTCTGGAAGCTGACACCATCATACAAGTGGAGATGAAGAACAAATTAAGAAAGAATATCTCCGGAGAACCAGAAATCTATTTGAGACAAAACTATGCAACAGAAACCTTACTAAAGGAATGAATACTCTTCGTAAGATATTCGGGACCATTCTTGAAGTGGACCAGAGAAGAACTTAAGCAAATGGACCAAAAACAAGAAAACTAATGACCAAGTATAAGGGATTACATCCCAGAGATTACGTTGATAGACTATATGTATCAAGAAAAGAAAGTGGTAGAGGACCAGCATTGAAGACAGCGTTGACGCATCGATACAAGGCATCGAAGCCTACATAGAAAATCACGGAGAAGGACTAATTACAGCCACCAGAAACAATACTGACAACTCGAAGACCAACAGAACGACAATAACTAGAAAACAATAACGAGAAGAAAAACCGCTCTATGGATGTTTTAAACGACTAATAAGCAACATTAGACGCGAGAAAACCTGAACGTGGCTAAAAAAGGAAACCTTTAGAGAGAAACTGAATCTCTCCAAATAGCTGCACAAAACAACGCCATAGGAACCAATCATATCAAAGCGATAATAGATAAGGGATTTTGACATACAAACAGGTCACCTAATATCGGCCAGACGACCAGACCTTATTATAATCAACAAAAAGAAGAGAATTTGAAAAATTGTGGACTTAGTTGTCCCAGCTGATCGCAGAGTAAGATTGAATGAAACTGAAAAGAAGGATAAGTACATGGACCTTGCTAGGGAATTGAAAAAAAAAACTGTGGAACATGAAAGTGAAAATTTTACCAATTGTGCTTGGTGCTTTTGGTACAGTCACCAAAGGATTATTAAAGGGACTGGATGGCTTGGAAATAAGAGGACGAGTAGAGACCATCCAAACTACTATATTTTTGAGAACGACCAGAATACTGAGAAGAGTCCTGGAGACTTGAGGATACTTGCTGTCACTCAAACTTCAGTGGAAAACCATCAGCGTTAGCTGATGGAAAAACTCTCATAAATAATAATAATAATAATACCATAAGTTACAACAACAGTGAATAATTCGCTAAGATTAAAATGATATGTAATCAATATTTTCATTATATCCCATTGATTTCTATGAGTCGTTTTCAACATATCACAATTTTCTTTTTTTCGAAAAAATCCAGAAAATATTGATTTTATAAGATTTGTTTATACGGACAAGTAACCATTGTCTCTTTTAAACTAAAATCTAATAAATTACTTTGAAGTCTCCTAACCCTGCTTGCTTGTATTTCAATGTACAATAATAAATAATTGTAAGATCAGTTTCAATTTGTATCCTGTGTTTTATAGTTAGTCGACCTTATTCGAGATTGACTCGAAAGCTCCCTTTTCAATAGCTACTACACCAAAGTGTAAGGGAGGACGCTACTCTTTTCCCTGGATTGCTCCACTTTACTCTTGATCCTTGCCTTATAAAACTGAGTGTTAAGCAAGGCGGCATCAAGTACATTTTTTGAGTCTTTGGTATGACTCGACCAGGGATTGAATCTCAGTCTCGCAGGCGATTGGCGAACACTCTACTCAGTAGGCCAATGATACTTGACTTAAATTAAGTTCATAAGGATTATAGATTATTGGATGAAAATAGAAACGAATGTTATTTAAATCACACGGTTCTAAATAAATAATTAGAATATCTTACCTGAGACCAATTTTCAACTCTCCATTCTCCTGCACAAGGCTGTCTGTTACAAGGTCGAGTATTATTTGGGCGAAGCAGTATATCACAGTAAGCGTCAGACATAATTTCTTCTTTTTTGCCCCGAGAGTCAGACACGCAATAAACAATCGGTGCCTCTTCACCATCATCACCGCACTTTGAAGAACAAGTTGTCCAGCCATCGACTTTCCATCTGTAAAGGAATTTTATTTAAAGGAATTTCGTTGATTTGAATAGAAATAATAAAAGGTTAAAATTGGCAAGATGTCAGTATAATGAACTACTTATAGATATATAAAACATAATAGGTAAGTCTCTTTTTAATTGCGTACATATATTTCATAGTAACAATTACCATTTGACTTAACTTTTGTTATATACAGAAATCTTTTCTCATCTACTAATACATTCCAAACTAACTCACCCGCAAAATAAATAAACAAACAAATAAAAACACCACGAGGGTACGTTTCTGTTGAAAAAGGTAACATTAACCGAATGTTGTCTAGACAATGGTTTAGACAGAAATGAATAAAACACGTCGCTGCGCAGGTTGGCTCTGCGCATCCATCCGTTTGAAATGTAAAAATAAATTTACATTTTAAAAGGTCTTTTTTTTTAACCAATCATGAACTTTCCCCCATAAAGTTTTTCGGGGCCGATTCTATCCCAAACGTGGCAAATAAAAACGCTAAACAAAAGTTCGAATAAGTCAGTCGACTCCGGGGACTTCAAGCAGAGTGAACTGTTACGCGTCGCATTTCAGACGAGATCAAAGACCACTGACGACATACCAATCCACATCACAGACTACAACTCCCGCATTTCCAATACTAGATAAAGACTGCTCATAGCTGACTAACCGACGTCAAAAAACCATGCCACAAACAGCAAAGAAGCCACCTAGGAACAACTTATACCCACTAACTTCCTGGTTCTTATTTGGTGAAAGAAGAGAATCAGTCAAGAACGACTTACACTCACTCACCTTCTGACCCTTATTTGGTGGAAAGAGAGAGCCAGTCAAGAACGACTTACGCCAACTCACCTCCTGGCCCTTATCTGGTGGAAGAAGAGAGCCTCAATCTCTTCTAACATATCGACCTTTATTCATTCAAAAATAAACGAAATTAAATCCATTCCTCTCGTCCGTTGCCTCTTGCAACCATACGCTTGTCTATAACACTTTTAAATGACAAAATAATTTCGAATGTAAAATAACCAAATACAATTCATATCTTGATTCGTATCGAAAATAAAATAATTCAAAACAAACAAAACTTGGATTAGTGTTTGAAACTGATACAGCAAAACTAATTATTGATATTGGTATCTGTAGTTTCAGATTGCGTAATCAAAACAGTTTTCTGAAAGAAGTTTTTTTTGTAAATAACTGCTTAATATAAGTGTCAAGTGACGTGAAACACACACACACACACACACACACACACACACACACACACACACACACACACACTATATATATATATATATATATATATATATATATATATATATATATTCTATTTAACTGTTTGAGCACGTTTTAGAGAATTACTCTAAATCCCATAATGGTTACTTAAAAAAATCCTTTCAGTACTAACACAAAATCGTATTATTTAATTACTAAGATTAATTTAGTTGTGACATAAGACCCAGTGATAAATGACCTGTCAATCTTGCTTGCTAACTATTACACCACTAAACACAGGAGATTGATAATTTACTGTTCCACACTCGATGAACTAAAAACCAACAACTATGGTTTTAAAACAAAAATATCTCATCGTGATTTGGTCTCATATGAAAAAGATGTTTTCTATAATAAATTAGTCAAAGTAAGTTATAAAACTAAACAATGAATTCAATAAAACATTATATCAGGACAGAAAAAAATCTAAAAATATATTGGTGAAAGCAGATAAATCTTAGGATTTTTATGAATAAAAATTGAAAATAAAAACGAATGAATGAAGTTGTCAAGAAACTGTTCAGAAATGCACCGGGTAGATGGGAAAATTAATTAATCTCCGAAGCTGATAATATTGAAAATAGATAAGTTCAAAGTCAACTATCTTAAAGCCGGATTTTTACACTCGAAGACCATAAAAAGAACTTTAGAAACCCAGAATGCAATCAAATTGGAAACATTGGTAATTAATAATTTTGGTAAATATTTGTAACTCTAAATTTGAACCAATGTAAAAAGTAGTCATAAAATTGTTCCATTGTATACCTTATAAAAGTACATTCGTTTTCATTCAGTTTGATATTTATAAAACAAACTTTTATTCCTGGATTACTGAAGAGCTACTCAACAAATCATTAGACTTATCTTAACATTTTGTTGACACTGAAAATAAACAATTCATAGTCAAAAGTCATTTATAGTTCATGAAATCGCAATTTGGACAAAAAGAAATGTTAATGTTTGGTATTAGTATGAGGAATTTTTGCGAAGTTAAAATTTGTGAAATAGTAGCCTTTTTCTTATTGAGGAAAATGGCTTATGACTTTATCAAAAATGATGGAAAGTTGTTATAATTAAAGAATTGAAATAGTTAATCATACCAAAAAGCAGTTGATAAAGATATTCAAGAATCATTTCTAATTTAAAAATAATTAATTTTCTAAACGTTAAATTCAAATTACACGGTAACTATATAGAAAACCAAACAATGCACTGATGTACATAAACATTTTATCAGATCACCCACCTACCACTAAAACATACATTCTTAAGTCTATTACAGTCTAAAATATAACGGGATATTTACCTAACTGACTGATATCCAAAACAATAATAATAACAAACACATTGAAAATAAAAACATGATGTGGCTTAACTCTTCTCCCAGCAAAATTGTCAAAAAGATGTGGGATGAATATTTTCCTACTTAATAAAAAAAATGCACTTTGAAAATTTTTCAATACTCAACAAATTGAAAAAGATAATAACTGGAATGCCAAATACCACTGCAGGGACAAGGATGAATACCCTTTTCACGGTAACTGCTGGATCGATAATGTCATATATAAGGTTACCGTCCAAAAGGAAGGTGCTAATAAGGATGATAGTGATATCGATGAAAAGAGATACATGGTTGCTACTAAATTAAATCGAAAAAATTAAATGTATTACCATAATCTCATGTTTACAAATAGAAAATACACCAACAGTTTCACATTATCGAAACATGGTGAAGATAAAAATTAAACAGATAAATCTTCGGTAATAGAATGATATATGGGGAGAAAAATCCTAAGCGTATAAAGAAGGTTATAATAATAGTAGCTTCCATTGGCCTAATGAGTAGAGTGTTCTCCAATGGTCCGGAGACCTGGGTTCAATCCCAGGTCGAATCATACCAAAGACTCAAAAAATGGTACTTGATGCCGCCTTGCTTAGCACTCAGGATAATAAGGTACGGATCAAGAGTAAAGTGTAGCAATCCTCCCTTACACCTCAGTGTAGAAGCTATTGAAAAGGGAGCCTTTGAGTCACCCTCGACCATTGGCGAACACTCAACTCATTAGGCCAATGGCCCGGTATATTAGGCCAATGGCCCGGTTTGCAAATTGTATGAGTGTTAAAACTATTTAAAATAATCCTCCTTTTTTATGCATTCGAGTACTTTGTTATACACAAACACACATACAATCAAAATTTGTGAAATGATGTTTGATATTGAGTATAAATAACGAATATGAAATATAGACATTCAAATCAGGATTAGTAGAATATTCACACATAAATGTATATATATTAAATTGACTTACCTCGTTAACAAGCACTGTTCTCGCTTACAGTTCACAGTGTCTATACGAGGATCGTCGAGATGAAGGCAGGAAGTCTTATCGAGAATTTCATTGGTTTTTATGTCAACACAATTGTAGGTCGTGCTTTGTTTACCTATGAAATTGAAGATAGAAAAAAAATGAGGTGTCTAAATTCAATAGAAAACCTCCAAAATAATTACCATTTCTTGCCATGTAATTCTCATCAGCTTACACACCCACCAGTATACACACCCATCAGCGTAAATACTCATTGGTACACACATCAATCAGCGTATACACTCATCAGCATACACACTCAGCTCATACACCCACCAGTATATACCCTCATTGGTATACACATCAATCAGCGAATACACTCATTAGCATACACACTTTGTAATACACGCCAACCAACGTAAACACTCATTAGCATACACATCAATCAGTATTAACATCCCTGATTTGGAAAGCTATATAAAATACTATTTTCTTTTGAAAACAATTTTCATTTGATCGCAAATTTGTATCTTATTATTTGATATTTCGAATAAAACTAAGTTGTATTTAGGCAAGGGATACACAAAAATATGATTTAATGTTTAATGTTATCAATCAACAGACCAAAAGTTAATGGTACAAATGTTTTGCGGTGTATACTAAACCAAGAAGCAATAAGTTTTATTAAAATTTTAAAAGACTTTTTTTGTAGCTAGTATAAGAGATTAGTGCATTTCCTTGTTTATTTCAGTTGTTTGAGAGAAGGACAAATATTGTCTTCATGTTATCCTTGATTGTTTATTACCTGAGTAGGTATTTTCGAAATAGTTGTCGAATCGGGATGCAGATACTTTCTCAACTCTGATAAATCGTAAGTAAAATTTTTAAAAAGTTTTTTGATAAAGGCATCTATTATTACAATTTAGGAACTTAGTTGTTCTTCATTTTTTTATAACCATCATTTTTTAATTTTGTCTTCTTTTTTCGTCCCTTCCATGGAATAAACATGAACAAAAATGTTTCATTAATTTGATTTTCCTTTTGAAAATTAAGACAGGTAAGAGTTTTGTTCTACCAGACAAACGTGATATCACGTCAAAATATATGTAGATTCGTTTTCTTGATTCAAGCAGATTTTTACAGAGAACAATTCAGATAAACTTCTTGTCGAGTTTGAGTAATTCTGGAAGGATCTATACAACATGCAGTGGTTAAAGAGACACCGTATGTAAACAAAAACTAATGACTTTGCGGCAGGAATAAATGAACCAACGGGATGAATTCATTCACTCTTACACATTTAAAGAGTCAGGTAGGAAAATGTTACCAGCTATAAGATACCGTAACAGATTAGAAAGCCAATACTCTAATTTGTTTTTGTTGCTGGCCATTCATTCACTAAATATTATCATGTAATAATTTATATATATATATATAATATATATATATATATATATATATATATATATATATATATATATATATACGTGATGCATTCAATTAATATTCCAGACTTTTTTTGTAGAGGCATTTAAAATTGTCGTAGACTCTTGAAAATTCAGCATGTTATTGCTATATGTCTTATGAGATGACTGGACCAATTTTTATGATTTCAGGTTCAAATGAACAGCTACAGCAGCAATTGGAATACACCCTACTAAAGCCTGATTGTCACAGCTGGTAAATTTCAAAAATGCAATCTTGGACGTGAGGGACACTTTAGAAGAACGATATGCAATAAAATTCTGTTTTAAACTTGGAAAAAATGGCAGAAATGTATGGAAAGCTTCAGACTGCTTTTCGACCATCTTGCATGAATCGAGCATCAGTTTTTGAGTGGCATAAGAGATTCAAGGAAGGCAGGCAGTCTGTGAGGGATGATGAGAGGTGTGGGAGGAGTAAGGAAGTCAATACGCTAGAGTTGATTGGCTAAAGGGTTAGGGTTAAGGTTACTATGTTGAGGCTTTAAGGGAGTTCAGGAAGAGATTCCGTAGGAAGCGGCCAGCACTCTTCAAATTGGCTCAGTGGCATTTCCTCCTGGACAATGCACCAGTCCACAACTCCATCCTTGTCGCAGACTATTTGACTAAGATGGGCATCAAGACAGTTCCTCAGCCTCCCAATAGTCCAGACCTTGCTCCCTGCGACTTTTGGTTATTCCCTAAGCTCAGAGGCTGTCGTTATGAGACAATTGAGGAGATGAAAGAGGCTGTGACAAAGGTCATTGACACGCTCACACAAGAGGACTTCGATGGGGCCTTCCAGAAGTCGTTGGAACGGTACAAGTGCATTGCAGCCGGAGGAGATTACTTCGAAGGGGACTAGAGTTTCTTGTGTGTACTATCAATAAAAGTGCCCATACGAAAAAAGTCTGGAAACTTATTTAATGATCCTCGCATATATATATAGGTTTATTTCTGACTAAATAATATATGGGCATCAGCAATTTCAACCCATTAGCATACTTCAAATAATTGATCTACGTGATATGATATGCAATAACTTTTGAAGAAGTACAAAATGATATTATCTTTTTAATTATACGTCTTTTTAGTGAAGAGTACACTTGGAGGTTTCATCACTGAGAAACATTTATAGTCTTTGTATTTGAGATAAATGATATAGTTTAATCCAAATGATAGTTTCCAGACTAAGTTACATGAGACTTTTCTCTCAAGCAGCGTTACAAAACTCACTAGTTGAATTTTTTTTTAATAGAAAATAACAAAAGGATTTGCTAAGGGTTTGATCATTTGTTTAATGTCATATCAACCTTTGTATATAAAAAAAAGCTCCTCGTCACCTTTAGATGAGCTACCATACTAAAGATCCTATAATCTCAAATAAGTCTCTCTGTTTCCGTCGCATCTTATAATAGTATTAACCAATCAGGGCCCAGATATCCATCCATAATTCCAATCCATTGTTTTCGTGATTTTATTCTCAGAACTTTGTATCGGAAATATTTTGACTGTCAGATCATCTAACAAGTATTGAAACTGAGGCCAATTTCACTGTGTGTCTTATTATTATTATTATTATTATTATTATTATTCAATTTTTCATCTCTTTTTTTTTCATTATTCATGCGCATCGTGTTGAAACTAGTTCCAAATAAGATGGACGTCAAAGACAACATGTATATTCCCACACGTACAAATAGAAAACTTGTTCGATGTGAAGTGATTACAGTGCAACTTATGCTTAATAGGAATTGTTCATATACTAAATTCTGTTAAGCGAAATATAAGATGAAGTGGTTTTCTAAAACGTTTTTGCTATTTTCTCGTACATGAAACTTGTTTCTCGTTTTTAGTGTTAAGTCCATTACGACGAGTGAAGAGTTTGGCACATGATGAGGAGCTGAGCAATTGAGAGCTATGTAAGACTAGTTTAATAAATACTGTTGGCTGTAAACAGCAGAGAATTTGATGCTTAAAGTAAAATTTGTTAACTGCTCTGAAATAATCGCTAAAACACATGAAATGGATAAAGATAAAGGATTTCATCAAATGTTGTCTATTTCTTTACTTTTGATTGGTTAAAAGAAGCTCTATCTTAAGAAGACATTGTAGATGCTGAAATTAGACAAATAAAAAAGGCAAATTAACTCCAATTAAAAAAGCTGCAGCGTAGGTTGGTTGGTTGGTTTCATGGTATATCAACTTTCGTGAGTTATTTAATGATAAAACCATCCTTGTAGAAGAACAATAGTAATAATATTTAAACCATTGCTGCAGAGGGATGAGGGGTTCACACCTTTCCCAGGTGTATTAGTCAGAAATTAAATGTAAAAGAGTCACTGGAGATCGAACTCGCTTACTACAATGTCGTAGTCCAGCACGTTAGCCACTACGCCACGGAGACTCCTCCTGCAGCATAAGATTTATCACCCTTTTCGACTTCAACGACAAGTAGCATTTATAGAGACAGAATGAGAGGTTTATTCGTGAAATCCTGCAAAGAACAATAATCTTTCTTCTCTGTTTTTCTCTTCAACTTGTGCTTTCCTTCGTTAATGGATGGGTCCGTATGTTACGTAAAGAACACATCTTTGATAAAAAAAAAAATAAATAAATAAATAAAACGTCAGTTAGAATTCCTAAATTTTTGACTTCTGCATGTAATTTGATTTTACTTCCAAAGTGTTTATTAAAATCTACATTGTTATCGTTTCAATGTGTTTCCCTCTTAAATCACAATCCAAGACAAATTATATTAGTAATCCTGCAAAACAAATAACAACACCTTTGGGAGTTTCTTCTGTTTACAAACACGAAGTATCCCATGAATCGAAAATATGCTTGATTTTATTCGTGAATCTTAAAATGGTCCATATAACCATCAGGTTCTAAATATAATGATATAATTATAGTTAAATTATAATCTATTCCAGCAATATTAATACAATCACTTACCTGAACCACAAGTGACGCTGCAGTCACTCCATTTGTCAAACTTCCATTTGTAATTATTTCGTTCGAATGTATAGTCACCTTTGACAGAAGTATAATAATAACTTATCTTGGAGTCATTATTGTGTTCGTTGGTGTATAGCTAGAGTTGATATTGGAATAAAAAAATAAAAATGTTCATAAAATAGAAAATAAAATCCATACGTACGAATTGTAGCAGAAAAGTTTCAATTGTAGATATATTGCTTCAATTTTATCAAATGTACAACTTTAAAAAATCAGTATCCTTAAAAAAATGATTCGTTAACAATCTCCCTTCTTCATTATTTTGCGGTGGGTCAGCTTTTAAAAATTTATTTATTAAATTCTGTAAAACTAAATGTTTTACAAAATTTTTACAAAATCTTTGATGCGTATGTACGTGCTTTTACTCTATTCTTTCAGGAAATGAAACTCATATTCAAAGTTTTCATTAATTGCTGCATATTCTATTCTCGCTGAAGTTCTCGTCAAAGTGATTATTTCACATCTATAGCTTAAAGTACTATGTATAAATTTCACTTACCTTAAAGTACTATCTATAAATCTAATTAACCTAATGTTTAATTAAATTTGAATGATTATTTTGTAAGATAAATAATTTGTTACATTTTGTTCTTTTAAAATCTGCACGATTAGCTAAGATACAGGTTGTATTATAGAAAGATGGCTTCCCTTCGATTAGTTTTTATTGTGAGAGACCCATTCTCTCGGTGGTAATCTCTCTTGTGAAAGAAATATGCTTTTATGTTAAAACCTTTTCATGGGGTAAAAAGTATATCTACCAATTTTTTTTTAACTCTACAACTGACCGTTTTGCTGTTTATAGACGAGAGACAAGCAAACTCTTCCGAATTATTAATGATTAATTAATCTATAATTACTCCTTTTCTATTAAGGAAATGAGTCATTCTAATTGCACAAAAGCTTCAACTAATGCTGCAGTCGTTCCTTCTCCCTTTCTTAAGAATGAAAGGAATAGAAAAGCATCATTCAAAATTTCAGAATATATATCTATATCAAGTATATCGACCAATATAGATTTTGCGACACTTACCATGACAACCAAAAATGCATTTAACGGCCCAATTGTTTCCAAAGTCTCAGATGAGCTTGTCTTCGTGTAGTGGAAACGAGCTCCTTTAGCCACAAACTTTTTTGAATCTTCTTGAAATTTGTCACCATTTAAAAGGAAGACACCATATTTTTCGTCTTTCAATGCTGAAATAGAGAAAAAAAAATCTTTTTCATAATGGACATATTGCTTTCATTTTTTCGTCTTCTGAAACGTTGAAGAATTTTTTATGATGAAAAAGTTCGCGTGTGATTAGGATAGTTTTTCATAAAATTCACATCATTCAAAAATGTTAAATCACAATGTTTTTTTAAAAAATTCCCTTGCTCATTATTTACATATATAAAATATCTATCTATCTATCTATCCACACACACGCATACTTCGAGTGACGTAGAAAAATATGTCAAACACATTTTTATGCCACCAAAAGTTTGGAAGAACTGTGTTAATATAAGATCGGGTTTTAAAAAGAAAAAAATATAAATAATTATAGAAAGAATTAAAAGACTTAAAAAACAATAATTATCACAGAAACTCAAATATATATCAAATGACACTTATAGGTAATTACATAAAACTGTGTTCATCTCAGAAATCAAAATATATTTGAGTTTTTCACAGATTATAACAAGTCTTGAAATAATGCATTATATTGAATTTTCACATTAAGTATTTTTTGTCGTTATTTTGATTATTCTTTTCTTTATTAAGAATTATTAAGAATTTATAGTCTGTTAAAAATGCTTACATGGATCCTTTATTAAATTCAAAATGTTCCTTTTTTATTTTATTCTATTTCATTTTTTTATTTAGTTTTATTTACCATGGTAAATACTAAAATGTAGGAAAGTGCCTGTCAGAACGGCTTAAATGAAATACAAAGTACTTACCGAGAAAGTTGTGTTCACTAGGAGATTCTTCTTTGATATAGATGTGTCTAGCTCCTTTAGGAAGGACAAGAATTTTTCTATATTTTTTGAGTTCTGGAATTACAAAAATTTGAAAAATCATAATCTTTTAGGGATTTCAAAATTAGATTTATCTTATTTTGTATTCTGTACTGACACTTGTTTACGATACATTTGAGAAAGAAAAATTGGAACATTAAATTTTGACTTGATAAATCAACGCTCTTTGTACTGAACATCAAATAAAAGTCTGAAAAACCTCGTGTCTTTCAAGTTCTTTCATTTATTGATACCTCCTTGGGACTTTGGACTGTTTTCTATTAAGTTAAGTAAATACCATTCACTCACTTAAGATGAACATTACGCAACGGAATTCTGATATATCGTTGTAATATTTTGCTTCATATTTATTTGCAATATGTTTTATGAAATCCTACTTAACAATAGAAGGAATATGAAGACAAAAACTTAGAATTACTTTAAGTGAACAACTAAAATAGATGCTTTTAAAAAGAAAAGCACAGCCATTAACTTAAGAAGTTATAATCAAAATACATTTTCTCCTTCTTATCAAAAGTATTGTCTGTGTAAAGTATAAACTCGACTATAACAACACAATATCTAAATGCTGAGATATATAAAGTTGACTGTCTGTTCGCGCATACGTGTGTGCAATTATTACGTTGAATTGTTACTACCATCAATTACGTTGAATTGTTACTACCATCAATAATGTAAACCATCAATTAAGTTGTAGCGTTTGAGACTACTTATCATTTACATATAGGAATACACTTGGGCGACCTACCAGTTGTTAATGCGGATAACTAATTTGCCTATTCATTTTTAGTAATCAAATGATGACAAATATTTTATTAATCATTTTTAATCAGGTTTTGTGGTCATTATGAATAAGCACATATTTTATAATCAAAATTACTAATAAAGTAATTTTCAGCCTTAAAACTGCGAACGACTTTCACCTTTAGATCATAGCTGGGGTCTACAATGAGGAACTAAGCAACTATTATAAGTATATTTCGAAAATCTAACAATTCTAAGATGTTCATTAATGTCCATTGGTTATGAGGGAAAATCAGGTTAGTTTATAATGTAAATATGATACTTTATGGCCACAGTTATTGTTACCATCTCGGCTTTTCACTCCGGGTTTTCGCCCCCGGCTTTTCGTCTTGGGCAACAATAATTATTTGAATTTTTAACAAATTTTTATCCTTTTTATGGCCACGAAAACTAAAAGAATTCAAGATGTTATTTTTACAAGGAGTACTACAAAAAATATACTGTGGAGGTGCCCGTGGTGTAATGGTTATCGTCGCAGGATATGGACACGGTGACACGAGTTCAAATACTGGACGAGACTGATTGAATTTCACATAGCACTAATACCCTTGGGAAAGGTATGAATCCAAATATTCTCCCTCCAGCTATGGGTAAATAGTAGGACAGATTAGGTTCTTCAGCCTTGGTGAGGCGACTAGTCTAGGAGAAGGAAAACTCTGAATTCAAACCTGTTAAACTCCGCTTAAAAATTGACCTTGTGTCATATCCTGCCCGAGCGGAGGGGTTGGTAAATAGGACTACAAAAAATATATAAAACTATATTTACCATTTTCTTCATCATTATAAAATGTTCCGTTGATAATTTTACAATTTGTGTCATCTCCCCCACAGATTCCACATTTGTCCTCAGCCATCTTAGAACCCAAAATACCATCACAACCAAGTTCCTGAAAATAATTAAAAAAATAGGATGAAATAATGAATTTGAATTTTGAAAAGAAATTTAAAATTGTGTCTTCTTATAATTAACTGACGTAATCAGGACGTTAGTGAGACATTAAATTTCCTTTACTCTTTCTAAAACTATATAAAAATTTTGATTTTTATAGAAAAACTGCCTACAAATCAATCAACAGGAATTTGATACCCGCATGTGATTTTAAATATTTTCATGTCATGGAAACATAAAATTTGAAAAATTACTCGTTTTTGGAAATGAGGTTGTATACTTTACCTGACAGACACCTCGAACACAAATGTTAATTCTGTTTTCATATCTACACAAAGTTCCGTCTTTTACGTCAGCTTCTGTTTTCAAGATCTCATTGCTTTCTTTTGAGATGCATGTCAGTTTGCAGGGATTTGTTCCTGTAGAAATTGAAGTAATTATAAATAATTTTACTATATATATATATATATATATATATATATATATAAGCGTCATATTTATTAATTATAAAAGCACATAGGACTAGGCAAATCAATGTACATTGTCCTACAAGACATTTCCTGTTCGCTTATAGTGTGATTTCCATTGCACAAAATATATCATGAAGTGAGTTTATAAAAAATGTATTGATTAGTTCAAACTGGTACCAGTCTTTTAATATTTACACACAAACATTAAGATGAAAGTTATCCTGCTTACTGTAAGTCTTGTATTAATTACCATTATTACACACACACACACACACACACACATATATATATATATATACATATGCACACACATACAACAATACACACACTATTACACACATACACACATGAACTATTTTTCTATGCGTATCACTCAAAACAGCATCGGAAGAAATAGAAATTCATAAGGAATGTGTTAAAGTCGTTATCTACTGAGTTAGCAAAGTTATCAACTGGATTTTTGTGGTTCAATCAAGAAAAATCTCTTTGAGTTTTTTTCTAAAGAACCTCTGATAGAATTTTAGTACTTTGATTTTTATATTGTGAACAAGTTGTTGTTTGTTTAATCTTTTATAAACCTATCAGAGATTTCCCTTATTTACACAGAAGTTCCGGGTTGAATTGATGAAAAAATCACCGAATAAATCCAAAGGATCTGTTGAGAATCTATCGAAGTAACATTTAAAACAAACATTACATAATTTTCTCACAAAGTTGGGATCGGATCATTGGCCTAGTGGGTAGAGTGTTCGCCAATGGTCCGGGAGACCTGGGCTCAATCCCAGGTCGCGTCATACCAAAGACTTTAAAAATGGTTCTTGATACCTCATTGCTTAACACTCAGTGATATAAGGTACGTATCAAGGGTAAAGTGGAGCAATCCAGGGAAAGGGGTAGCGCCCTTCCCGACACCTCGGTGTTGTAGCTATTGAAAAGAGAGCCTTCTAGTCGCCCTCGACTAAAGTCGCCAACTTTACTTTATGAAAGGTAAAAGTAGTTGCAAATAATTTATCGAAATTTAGATACATAAACAAACGAAATGTAGATTTCGCATCATATTAAAACTAGTGCACCCACGCCCCCGCCAAATTAAGCCTTCCGATTCATCGCAAAATTATACGGCGATCGTAGTACAGCGGATTCGTTATAATACTTGCTATAACTAGGCTCAACTAGCGGGTCGATTCAACCTTTGTGATAACGTTTATACTATTATCATGTTGAGCTAAAAAAGAAATAAAGAAAATAGTAAACGGATACAACATATGGCTGAAGATTTCTAAAATAATGTACCGGTCAATAAAATATTAAAGATGAAAACATATAATAACAGCAAATCCCTAATGTGCAAAATGATTTTTTTAAAAGAGCACATTTACCATGTTTAAACCTTTAGAAAGGAACAATGATAAAATTGCCCTTCAAGGGCTGTTTATACGAGATAAATCAATAAACATCAGAGAAAGTAGTATATGTATGAACAAAAATAAATTTGTTAAAAATATAGTTGAAGTTTGGTGCTTGGGAGGATATTCAGTCGAGTCTCCACTCAATCTTGCTATAATATATCCAGTGATATATTAACGCTAAATAGATGGAAGAAAAGAAAAGATAATCTCTCTTAGACGTATAGGAACATTTAGTACATACATAATGAAATACAAGGAATATTAACAAGAATACACAAACGTGTCTGAACATAAAATAAACACATATTGTACTATGAACAAACAGTACATAAAAGAGTACAAAAACGGTAACAGTCTTACTTGTCCTCGTGGGTTTAGCCATGTTGGCTTTACGTTTCAAAAACTAGTCGAGACAGTCTATTACCGGGATTGGAAACAAAGTCCCTTTTCTGTTCAACAGACAAAGATAGAAAGAGGCACGTTCAAAAAAGGGACAAAAAGGGCTGATATGGATTATGAGATTGTCAAATGACGAATGAAAACCCCCACCAAATCCAAGGAAGACAATTATTTATTGCCTGCATGCATTAGTTTTTATCTTAAAGGAACACCTAGTATTTATCAAAACACCGTGGACGCCAAGCACACACACAGACACAGACACACACACACACACACACAAATATATATATATAAGACCATGAGTTTTTCAAACAACTGTGTAAAAAGGAAAAGGTATGAAAATAAACAAAAAAAGGAAAAAACATAGAAATTAAAGTTGTTAAATAAAGGATATTTGGCTCTATTTAATCTGCTAAATAGATGAATATATAAACATAATTATATCCAAATTCGGCATCTGTTCAAAGTATTGATTTACCGTTGTCAAATTGAATGGGTTTCCATGTATGTCTTTTATGACCAATCACGTAACCATCAAAATTGGCACATTGTTCAGCTCGCATGTCTGGATCGTTCGTACAAGGCTGAAAAATATATAAAAAAGCTCTTAATTAATCACGCCAAAGCTTAATTTTTCTCTATGTTTTTAGCTACAATACGATCTTGTTGCATATGGTATACACTCATTCTTTTAGACAGAAGAATTATTTCATATTTAAATTATCTACTAATAACGTGACTCTGTAGATACAGACTCACAAGTGATTTAGTGTCATCAGAATGAAAATGAATTTATATAAAAAACAAATTCTTGCTGTGCAAAGGGGATTAGCATTACACACACACACACACACACACACACACACACACACACACACACACACACACACACACATATATATATATATATATGTATATATATACATATATACTCTAACAGTATCACATTTATTGTCTTTTATATCATTTAGTATCCCACATTGTTTGTGTAGCATTTCCATTTCTGTCGAATATGTATGATTATCTCATGCTTTATTCATCCGAAACTTAAAAGAGTTTAAAGAGGGGGGGTCTAATAATAGTTTGTTCCAAGAATCAACCACCAACAAAAAAATGTTGTCTATTGATTGTTTTGTAGTATTTTTTTCAAAAGTCTCACTTTATGTTCCTTGATTAATGGGTAATAGGTTGGGATAGGGGGAGTTAAGAGCATTTATAGACTTCAATCATATTTCCACGAGTTCGATGATAATACAGACTTAGCAAATTGATTTTCATCACTCTCTCTTCCTATGTTCATCAATTTAGGGAATCTTTTTTGTAATCCTTCAATGAGCTTCCTCTCCTTAATGAATCTCGGAGAGCAAACAATACAGAATTTTAGGTTGAGTTTTACCAATGCAATAAATAGATTTATCAAAATCTCACGATCCATGTATTCATATGACTTACATATAAACCCTTGTATTTTGTTTGCTTTATTAACTTGAATTTCCCTAAGTTTGGAAAATTTTAGCTCTGGGTCCTTATTAACATTCAAATCCCTTTCTAATTCTATAGTTTTAAGCAATTCTCTATCGTAGGAATAACTTTTTCAAATCGAGTATTTGCGTTTTCGATTATTTTTGCCAATAAAGAGTACCATACATTTAGATGTAAATGAACTGCTACATATCTGGCTAATCCTGAAAATTATGTAGAAAACATTTATTATAGCTATCAACAAAGAAGAATATATATTTACTCAACCACTCCGCACGAGCAGGATGTGACACAAGGTCAATTTTTAAGTGGAGTTTAACAGGTTTTAATTCAGAGTTTTCCTTCTCAATGAAGAAAAATGATTCTTACCTCATTTTTACAAGTTTTGAATTCTTCATGTTTACCTTCGCAATCAGTTCCCCCAAAAGCAGGGCTAACGAAAAAAAAAAATGAAATTTATATAATGAGCAATAACAACAAAACGGGAATAAAAATGATAAAAATCAAATAAATATCAGAGCAGATAAATATGTCTTATCCGATTTGATTCATAAAACATTAATTCTGATATGTTCAATTATAGTTTTACATCAGTTGTAAAAATTGAAATGACAAAATAACACTGGATGTTTCGATGAATCTACTTACAAAGATATTTTTATTTGTCAAGAAAGCACGTGAGCCAATATACACGGAATTAACACACCACTGATAACGCTACTTAATTATATTTTCATTCAACTTTTACATTATTACGGGGTAATAAAGACAGTAGTTTGGAAATTATCAGTGTTCAGGGTAATAATTCCAGTTATTTTGTGACGAACCAAATTTAAGTTATTACTAATTATGAAAAACTCTGATGCAATTTAAGGTGATTTACTGATTTCAAATTCTACATTACAGAAAATATGCGTATTATCGCAAACACTTTTGCATGAAAAATGGCTTTGAAAGGTTAAAGTTGTCAAGACTTACCTTGGATTATTACACCTTCGCTGACGGAAACGAGCTCCCATGTGGCAGGTCACAGAACACGGTCCCCAATGACCCCATGAACCCCAAGAACCATCAATCGGGATTAGATTGCTTTTATACTGACATGCACCATCCAAGCACCACTAAAAGAAGAACAACACAATTGCATATACAAAGAATAAAACATATCCGTGTTGCATATTGTAACACATAGTTATGATGAAAAGACAAAACTTAGTGGATAAGGCAAAATATATCAAGAAAGAAAAGAATTTAGTAAGAAATTTGATGATGTAATGTTATGATACCGAATTAGAAAAAATAGAAATAGTTTTGATATATTTGTGTGACCCATCGTAATTCAAATCTATATCAATAACTGGGAAAAGTTTGTCTGTCTCTAAAGATAGCCAAAACGTTTAAATTTTGTATATATACTTATTGGATCCAGGGGTAAAATTTTATTGTAAACAATGTTGCTGCAAGACGTAACTAATCATAAAAAATTAGAATTTTCAAACATCAAATGAAAAAGTAGTAAATTATTTATCTCTCTAAAATGATTATTTAAATTTAGTTAAACATTACAAATTAGGCTTATTGATTGTTAATGGGTTATATGAAATAATTACACAACATAGTGAAGTACTATTTTGTAGCTTGGAACAATATATGGAAAATATGCTGAAATCAAGTTTTCAGTTTGTAAGTGAATATTTTCTTCTAACACCACATATTTGCGAATTTGTAGTGCAAGTCATAATTTAGTTTTTAGCATTATACAAATTTTACAATTTTACGTACCTGACCAAAACCGCATTTAGTGCCTGTAAGAGGAGGACCATTTTTGGTTCTACACATGTGGATACTATCGCGATGACTGCACCAAAGACGCGAACAAGGGTCCTGTTCACGAAACTGGCAAAAGAAGAATAACATACATTTTTAAATACCAAAATTAGATAAACAAATTTCAGACTCATCCAACATCTTTGCTTTTTTCATACAACTCATATGAAGTATCAAAAACTGGCGGCAATCAATGTCGAGAAAAGATGCCAGCGGATGCATTTTAAAAACAGCAGAAATGCCAGGAAAATTTAAAAAGTAAATAAATATCACTAATAATTTCTCATATAATCAAACTGTAAAGATGTAAGTTTTAATATTTCTTGAAGGGAAAATGGTGTTTTTCACTTGTGATTACGAAAATAAGTTGAATGAAATTGAATCTATTCACTCCATTCAACTAGTTCGTGTCAACTTGACTCCTGGGCAAACATCGCTCAGATTATCCCATGTTGTTTTAATCGTAACAATGAACTGTAGTCTTTTTAATATAAACACATATTCAATACTAAGCTGGGGTTAAAAGGTATACTATATATGAATGGATATTTCCTATACCATTTCAAGGTCGTTGGGATCCCAGGATATTTCTCAGAGCAATGGCGATTACTTGACAGTATCCATCTCTTTTTCAAATAACATTTGACTAAGTGTATTGGGTTTCATGGCACCAGCGGTAAGAAACTATCCCTCTTATTGAATGACTAAGATGCATTCTTTTATTTTTCGCTAAAGGGTCCCAGTTGTCTTGCTTGGAGAGAGTGGATCTATGCTTTTTTCAAGTTCATTAGTGTAAAGTGAATGCAAACTGTACTATATATATATATATATATATATATATATATATATATATATATATATATATATATATATATATATATATATATATATATATGGGGTTAACATTGGGCAGAAGTTTGTGAATGAGGCTTGGGAAGATTATGTTGCAACAACATTCTAAATGGGGAGAGCCCGCTTACCTACCTTAAATATAAAAAATTTAACTTTCTTTAAAACTGCGTTTTCGAATGCAGTTTTAAAGAAAGTTAAATTTTTTAGGACCACTGGTGTTATTGGCGAATACATCATGCACTAAACCTCATCTACTAAATCAACCAATATTATCTTATCATAAATGCGCTTAAACTATAATTTTTATTTTATTTGAAGATAAAACAAAAGAAAGCGATTACCTTTTATTATAGCATATTTTAATTTTTTAGGAAGTCTATACGAGACACAGACACCTCATTTATAATATATATATATATATATATATATATATATATATATATATATATATATAATTGGAATTATGCAATTTACAAAAATACAGGTTAGTATATTAGAATTTATACGGAATGTTATGAATGACATTTTAATTTATACTTACTGCTCCACAAACGCGAAATCCGTCTCCAAATTCTTGTTTACACTGACCGTCTAAGTCCCAGTTGACGCCAAGAGGAGTTGGCAAGACAGGCCATACCCTTCTTTTGGGATTATTTCGAAGGCAAGTAAGATGACTGTAAAATTAAGATGACTGTAAAAATACTTACAAATTTTGGAAAGCTGACTACCTTATTGCGCACAATTTTATCAAACAAGCATTTACATTAACTGAAAGTAAATCGAATGTTAACTATATATTAAGGCTATGCTGTGAGTCAGGTATTTCTATTAACAGTTATCATTGGTAATCATATTCTGTTGAATCAGAAACTTTCAAGCCAAACCTCCACCTCACGTGTTGCAGTTTGTGTGACCCTGATGAAAAACTGTTGGTGTCATTTATATATTTCTCTTTAAATGTGCAAGTAATGAAGTTGGAACAAATCATTATCGTGTAAAATAACTGGAGAAATTATTAAACTACCAAATTCATTTTTTTCAACGTTCTTAAGATTATTGTTTGAATACTGGCCCTGGTACTCGGCGTGGCCTATATCAATATGTATCATATACAAATAATACCCTACAGTAATGTATAAATTTGGTTCACATGAAAATAGGATTACTGAGTGTTTTAATTGCCTTAAGAAATACAAAATTTTGTTTGTTCCCTCAGTTTTTCAGTTCAAAGCTTCAGGATAAACAACATTCTTGGTTTTACTCTCTGGTGCTTGGTTGAAGAGACCATCATGGTTTCCGACTCTTCAAATACCAACATAAAATTGACCAGGTGATTCAGTTCAACAACTTTCTGGGATTATTGTCCTTGAGCTGAGTCTGACTGGAAAGTGGAGTTTTTAAATTACAAATAGCAAGTCAGTTGGTCTCAAAGGAATTCTTCGAATTAAGTAATTATCTCTAGCAAATTTTCTGGCGGGATTGTGATTTCCAGGACATGAGGCATTTTGCCATTGCAAAGTTTTGGAGGACTGAATTTATGCAGTAGCATGATCGGTGCCCCGAACTTCAGCAGTTATGTAGAATAGGCTTTGTGATTCAAAGGCTTTTGAGAAACCCAGTTGAACAATCAATAACCTTGTCTTTGGAACAGATCGATTTATTTGTTACTCTGACCCCTTGACATTATGGGGTTACTCCTACTTAATCACCCCCCTTTCCAGTTCTGTTTAATACCTTCCTTTTTTGTTATGCTACAACATGAAAAAACTTTATAAAATAATAGAATTAATAAAATCATTTTAAAAATACTTTTAGAAATTGAAAATACAAAACAACAAACAAGTAAAAACATAATTTTTTGTAACCAAACCAAAGGGGATAACAAAAAATGTACTTCATATTTACATTTCTCCACACTGTTATTCTAAGTACAATCAAAATTTTCGTGGTTGATTCTTTGGTGTCAAACTTGTTGCTTTTTGATTAAAGTTAGACACACACAAACTCATTGTTACTTGACCCGAACTATTTTATGTCAAGTAATTCCTCATCTCTTTTGTCTATTTTGCAAAAATGATTGATATAATGAATTAATTCTAAAATTCACGCAAAGTTTTCAGCTTTTCTACTTTGTTTTATTGCTTTTACTATGACATTAAATGTTATAATTTTTATTTAGTCAATATAGTTTTTATAAAGTTCCTAGTTGCAATATAATAAAGAATTTTAAAACGCTTAAAACCATTAACAGATTTTAATCAAAACTGAAAGTAAATCTTTTAAAAAAAGTTCGGCATTTTTTTAACCAAATCTGAAAAATGTCTACTATATTAAAATTTTGTAAGTTGTTTATTGAAATAAACAACCAACAAAAATAAACAATGCAGTTTCGTGGTACGATTTGGGGAAAATTTTCATCATCTGCGTTTAAAGATTGAAGAATAAACTGGACACATATTCACACAGACGAATCACAGTTGTTGTTGTTGTTGTTGTTGTTGTTGTTGTTCCTCCTCCTCCTCCTCCTCCTCCTCCTTTACGAGCTTTTCACTCAAGGTTTAGCCGATGGTTTCTCATTGGAGTTTGAGTTTTTTTCCCTTCGGGACCGTTTCAAGTTTTTTTTTTTCCTTTCGGGACCGTTTCAAGTACAGAAACTACAATTGCTATCACCGACACTTTCACTTTCTACAGTTTTTTTTTTTTCAGCTTTTTGTCAAGATCCAAGTATTTGTATATCTTTTGGCTTTCTTTCATTTTTATTCTGATGCCAAGATCTTTTTCTCTAGTTAATTAACATCATTCTAGTCTTCTTGCCGGAATTCGATGATTCCTTTGTATCTCATATTTTATTCGTCTTATTCTCTTGGACTGAGTCTGGGTTGTGAATGCACCATTTGGTTGTATAGTCAAATTTTTATTTCTTTCAAAATTCCTTTCTTCACCCAGTCATGCTTAGTTTTTTACTCCTTTTGTGTTAGTTTGCTGCATTTGCTTATCTAGTGATTAACCGTTTCATTTCAGTTTACATATCACCTACACTTACTATTCTGGTGCATATTATCAATTTTCGCTTTAACATGATTGGTCTTTATGACATTGTTTTATGCTGCTATAAACAGAGATTCAGTTTGTCGCTTGAAGTATCCTTACTGTTGTTTTTCTTTCCATTTCTGTTTTATAGTGTTTATTGTTTTTCTGTTTGTTTCATGTTGCCATTGTTATTACTGGCTTCTTTGACTAGTCTTTCTTTGTTTTTCAGTGTATTCCTTGAGTCCTTGCATTGTTGAATCTGCGCAATCGTCTATGCTGGTGATTACTTTTCCTCCTTTTTGACACATAGAGTCTGTTTATGTCATTTCTTGGATGTAAGGCCTTGTGCGAAGTCATCATTTTAGGTTCATTTGTCTTAGTTCCTCCCTTGAACATTTTAAGAAAGATCCAGAGAATCTTACACAGGGGATTGCCTATGTGTTTATTCCTTGGATGAGTTTTCTCCTGCAGGGCTTATTTTCGAAAAGTTTTCTTGTTCATCTGAGGTATGCGTTTGTTTACTTTTTCTTTCATCTCTACCTGTTTAATGGCGTCCGCTTCCATTATTCTCAAGTACTTATGATTTTTTTTCCAGAGTTTCTCACATATATTTCATATTTCGGCTGTCTTTCCATTGTTAGCTGAGGTAGTTTTGTGTCCTCATTTATTAGGTCACTCTATCGTCTCTTGAATCGTCTGTTGTTATTCTTGTAGCCCATTTATCAACAGTTGTAGAATAGGCCGACTGTATCTCTACGGAGGAGTAAGACCTTTTCAACGAGTTTTTTGAATATGATACTAAACTATTTGATGGTGAAACTCCAGTTTTGGGGAATGTGGAGTATCACTTCATTGCCATTACGCTCAGTTCCGCTCTGATCTTGGGTGGCAGCACTTGTTAAAGTCCCATCTATGTGTCAAATAGTACTAGTCCTTGGAATGACACTAAACTGCATCTGATAGTGAGGCTTCTCTTGAAGTGCCTCTTCATTGCCATTACTCAGGTCCACTCTGACTTGGAGTAGCAGTACCTGTTAGTGTTCTATCTATGGATCAAATAGAACTGTTTAATCATTTACTATACTTGAGACCATTTAACTTTGTGCAAACAAATGACTGATATTAAATTCAATTATTGGTATAAGATTGCAATGCTTGAAACCATTTAACTGCATGTAAACGAAAGAATAATGTTGACTAGAATTATTAGTGTTGAATAGCAATACATGAAACCATTTAACTGTGTAAAAACCAATGAGCTCAAGCTCGTTGAAAGATAATATTACCTACAAGCTATTCTCTTACGAATTATATATATATATATATATATATATATATATATATATATATATATATATATATATATATATAAACAGTATTTCACATTAGATAGCTTAAAGGTTAATATACCAAAAATACAATCAACCAACCAACCAGCCGTATGTTCTTATATAAATGGTTGACATAACTGACATTCTCTTTGAGTAGCACGTTGCTAAACCACTTCAATCTTTTTCTCTTCATAATGTCAATGATTTTATTTGGTATTCCTAGATCGCTCCTTATATCACCCATTTTGATGTAATTTATGTGAGAAACTCCCACAATAGCCCTGAAGAAATCGTTCTCAAACACACTCATTTTTCTATCATCTTCCTCCTTTAAATTTTAAGTTTCGCCGACATATATCGCTACTAAGAACATTAATGCATAGCATAGATGAATCTTGATTACGTAGTCATATTTTTCCTTAAACCAGAAGAAGATCGAGCTATTCTTTTTTTTTTTTTTTTTTTTTTACATCAAATGAGCTTCCCAGTACCACTGACCCCCAAAATGTGAATTCGTCGACGATGGCATCATCGTTCATTGTGATGTTATCGCCAGAGGTTATTTTGCTCTTTCAAAACCGACTCCGAACGTGGCTTCCCCAGTTTCTCGGTGGATAGTTTAAAATTCTCAAATATAGTAGAGTGTCATCGGCATAGCTTTTGTTGGTTGTAATTCTTTGGTCTAGATTAAGATTTATTTTTTGCACGTTAATTATCTCGTTCAGAAGTAGTTCAAGAAATGATGCTTACGATAAAAATAAGAAAAGTGAACAAAGCTCTTAAGACGTATCAACTGATGGACATGATCATCGCAAAGAGTTGGGAGATAAAGATTGCAAGAAGCTTTAAGTAACTACTACTATTAGATTCAAACTTTAATGAGATTTATGACACAAACGAATTGATAGAAATATAGTTCGAAAAATTAAGAGCCAAGCGTGAACACATATTTTATCCACAATCTGAAATTGAGAGAGAGAGAGAGAGTAGCAGTAGTTAATAAAGTTGAGAAAATAAAGAGATAGATAGAGAGAGAGAAAAAGTAAATAAACACGTGAAAATAAGCAAAATAAAACAATTAGAAGAAAAAGATGACTAAAATGGAAGCTGATTTTAAAGCCAATAAGTCATCACCTCTTTAAAACAGTGCATGAACTGGAGGGCAGACCAAAGCAGTTACTTGTAAGAATCAACGATAAAAATGGTAAATACTCACGTGCACAAATGAAGTTTTAACTTACGAGAAAAATCATTTTGAAAATCATCTCATCACTGCTTTCTTTTATGAAATTTCAGCGATTGATAATATCCAGACAAGATATTCATCAACAACAGCTATTCTGATTTCCTCTCTGCTTATATTTCCTATAGAAGCAATATAAGCTGGAAAGGAATCATACAGCTGTTAAAATAATGAAATCAAGAAAAACTCCAGGAGACGATAGAAGTAATTAAGGCAAAATCAATTAAGGAACAATGATAAAGATGATTCACAAAATATGATTTTTGATATTGGAAAGTAAATACTTGAGAGATTACTCAAGATCCATCCACCCAAAAGTTAATCCCGAAAACTACCATGCAATCTATTACTCTCTATTCCTAGTAATCCTGAATAAGAGACCAAACAGAAAGAGCCCTAAGCAAAACTCAAGATAAATTCAAACCAGAGGGACAATAGATGCCATATTTATATTGAGGAAGATAATGGAAAAAGTGAAATGAGAGAAAAGTCCCCTTATATTTCCATTTCACGAATCTTAAATCAAACCTCTTCTTCTTCTATTTTGTAGATTTCTGATTATAATACACGTTGTGGAGAAAGACCATAAGAAGAATAATGAAGGCAATTGATATAAGCCAAATAGTTTTTGATATAATTGAGTTTAAAATCAAGTACACAGTTCTGATGAACAATAGCATAACACTCTGGTTCATTCTCCTCTTATGATCTTCTCCTCTTTTCAATATTTTTCTTAAAGTGATTATCTGATAACATTGTTAAAAATTGCACGAATATAATGTGCTTAGGAAGAAAGACAAGAACTTTTAAGATATTCTTAGCCATTTTAGAATCATTAAATTAATTAAATTGAAAAAGTTTTAATAAATTAATTTTCATTCATTATTTTATTTTCTATTATCATTTTTATTTACGATATATCCCCACCCAGAGAATCTTAGTGGTATAGAGACTAAAGTGCTGGGTCGTGAACTCGAAGTAAGCGAGTTCGAACTCCCTTCACGCTCTTACGTTCACGATCTGGCTAATATCCTTAGGAAAGACATGAACCTCTTTATTCCCCAGCTATGGCTTAAATAGTATCACTACTAAGGATGGCTTTGACGTTAAATTACCCAAGAAAGTTGATATGCCATTAAACAAAGAAACTAAACCAAATTTATAAGCGTCGGTACTAAAAGGTTTTATTTCAGTTTCACTCACTGAATCATCATTTCAAGCCTTCTTAATCTTTCCCATAGTTTCAGCAGATGAATGTTCAACTTTCAAGGAAAATTTTATAGGAAAGGTCCCTGTGGCGTAATGGCTAACTATGAACCTTATCCCATTAGCTATGGGTTAAGTAGTATCACTACTGTTCTTCTACAAGGATGGTTTTGGCATAACCTACGAAAGTTGATATGCCATTAAACAAAAAACGAAATTATGTATATTTGCTATAAATGCGACGGTAGAACAATCGACAAGTTCATTAAATGTTTCACTTTGTGAGAGTATATATTTACGCATGCGCAGTAATTTACATCAATATCACACAACCAGTTCTCAAGATAGTCAACATAAATGCTCACTTTCTAGATAAATCTCATATAACAGTCGCAAGCTGTAAATGGTCCGATTTGGGGGGGGGCATTTTAAATATTTTTAATTAGTGTCCAAAAGTGAACAAAAGTATTTTTAATTCCTTCGCAGTTTCTATACAGTAATGGTTAAACAAAAAATCATGAAGCAAATATCTACTGCAATCTGATATGCATATATCAAATTATTATTATAACTTTCACCATTAACGGTCACAGCACTAATAAAAAAAAAGAAAAAGAAAAAAGAAAAAGAACTTTGTGTAATTACTTATTCATATATTTATTTTACCCTTGGATATCAAATGAATTTCACTGAAATATAAACGCGGAAAGAAAAGCTTTTGTTGTTTGAAACTAAAAGTACTTTCTTCCAGTCTTCCGTAACACTTAAATTGTAAGCCTCATTGTTTCTTTCATTGCTTTTCTTCTGAAGTCTTCATATAAAATAGAATCAAAACATTCGGAACATTTGATAATTACAAACTAAAATTTCAATAATCCTCCAAATTATAACAACATTCGACATATAACATCTGACAACACGATATAATAATTGCTAGATCAACAGATTTAAAAGCTGAACATATAATTATATTGTAAAAACACTGTACAAGAGTGTTTTAACATAAAATAGAAGAAAATATCATTCCCGTGACACACATTTCTATGCTTAATGTCATGTACCCACATGTAACTAAACATTTAAAAATAAAATTGTTTAATTTTGCAACTGCATTAATAGTTTTTGTTTAATTTAATTTTGATCAGGTTTTTTAAAAAGATTTTTACTTTGAGATTAACTCATTATGCAGTTATTTATTTTCTTACAGATGGTAATAAAGGGGATTAAAAATCTTTACAAATAAATTTTTAAATAAATTCTTTTGACAGCAAAATATCTTCGAATTCTAAAATTAAATTCAACAGTTCCAATTTTTGTGACCTAATACAAAATTTACCGAGACGAAGATCCTCAACAAATGATGAAGACTTTATTTAATTTATTTGAGTAACAAAAAATACTAATTACTCCGTAAAAATTGTTGCTTTAAGCAAAAAGCTAACTCAGTCATATTAAGGGAACCGCGCTACTATGCATAACCAGTTGTCAAAAACAGAACATTCACTTTTTTAAAGTTTTTTTCCCTGAAATTCAACATTAGCAAGCTAAAAACTGGCGTTTGAAACAAAATTGATAAGCTTATTTATTATAAAGCACTTTTATATTCATGTGTCTAGTTTCCTTTGTACAACTGTGGAAGATCCAGTGTGATCCAAATTTAGTAATGTCCTTTAAAAATATCTTTCTAATTACCGTTTACTGCAGCTGCACAAGAAAATACATGGCAGAGTACATTGCAATCTGTGTATACATTTGTATAAAAAGATTCTCTACTGGAGAATGTAGTCATGTACTTACTATACATAGTGACGCATACGAGCCGCACTACAGTCAGACCAATAATAACGGTCAAAGGTTGACTCTACCATTGGTGCCATGATACTGCCTTGGTACTTGCTACCATAGCAATGATTGCCCTGTCCATCATGCTGAAGACCAAAACTGAAAAATAAAACAATGAAACAAAATAAATTCCTATAGGTAGGTATTACAGAAGATTATGATTGATTTCAAAAGTCTTTTATGAATATTTTATTAGATATTTATTTGAAATTATGTATTATATCAAGCAGAAGAATCGGGGTCTATATCGAGTGATATCTAGTGATTGGGAATTTAGAATCAAGCATGAAGAGTTACCAGTTGATACATTTGGAATTTCAATTATGGAAATGTATCTTGCAATAAACCCCCCCATCCCTCAAAAATCCAGTTTTTCATTTCATATCTATGTGAATTCAAATTTTCTTCCCTAATGACATTGAATAAAAAAATGAGAAAGACTGAGTATTGAAGAAGAAATTAGTTTGTTTGTCTCATGGGCATCAAAAATGACGGTAAGAGACGCCATGCCCAATTTGTAATTTAGAGAATAAAATGAAATAACTAATAATCTTCATGATTTAGATTATTTTTATAAACTAAAATAAATTAATACATTTTTGAAAATACATTTTTGAGTTTTATTAGAAAGTGCACAAAATATATTTTTGAATTCTGTATAAATTTCTAATTGTCATTATTATTCCTTATTATACTTAGTAAAACATCCCAAACCAAATCTCCTTCAGAAAAGATTTCACCAAAAACTAAATGCGTTCCATCTCATACAATTGTGGCAGACGAAAATATTAAGGTAAGCTTAGAACATCGGAAAACTGTAGTCCAGGAGGTGACAATGAATCTGGTATGACTGGTCATTCAGGGAGAGAAAATGGAGATCATCGGTTCCTGTCGAATTAAGTCAGTATAACAGACGGATAATAAATGAAAACTAAGGTAACTAAAAAATAGGTACACATATTGAGTAACTGTTAAGTTCTAATATCCTCTTTAGTCGGTCTAGTATATAAATGTATACCATATGGGAAAGACAAAAGTTCCATCAACTAATTACACCATAAATAGAAACACACACACACATATACATATCGGTTCAGTTGAAGAGGTACATGGAAGAGGTTGATTAAATTAATTGTTTAGTTTGAAATTTCCAGGAGCTTATCGATTGCAAAGTGTACAACAACCAAAACGTTGTAACTATCTTCCTCATCTTCGGCATTAAATTTTACTGATAACACGGATTCCATTGACTCTTTCTCATCATCTGTTCCTATTTGCTATCCCCCGTAATATGTTATCTAGACAATATCCAGTGACCACACTGGGGTGATGTAAATCGTTGTTGGTCGGCCAACATTGGTGTGTTCATGTAAAGGGTTCAACTGACAAACGTCTTTTAAGAGTTCGTCCTTACTTCTCCAACAGTGACCAGTTTTACTTGAATGGTTTGCGAGATGAGAGGCAAGTACTTCTTTTGTTTTGTATGATGCTGCTTTCAGGATTTTTTCCAAAACAGCACCCATCATGCCTGTATAGTTCCCATCTAGCTTTTTCTCTAAACGCTTCGTTCGAGTCAACGTAGTGAAACCATACAGTAGTACAGCCACAGCTACAGCTGGGAAGAATTTCTCTTTATTTCATCTGAGATATGAGATTTCCCAATGATTGAAAACTTGTCAATAGTAATCTATGCCTTTCTTAAGCGTATGTTGATATAATTATAGCTGTAACTGTTCCTTTTGGGAGACCATATTCCCCCCTGTGTATGGAATCAAATGCCTTGAAGAAATCTACAAGCTATAGTGTTACCACAAGATCTTTGATACGTACACCTTCGATGATTTATAAATATTTAGAATCAGTGAAGTTGTAGATTAATTTTTCTGAAAATAGTTTTGATTTTTTCTTACGATTTTCTCAACTTCAAGTTGAATACGATTGAGAAGGAGAGCATAATAAACCTTAGCAACTATAGAGTTATGGCTCCGTAGTTCTTAGTGATTCGGAGGTCAACTTTCTTTGGAAAAGGAACCATGCAACCTTTTATCCATTTCTTAGTTGTGTTTTGTTTATACACAGCGTTGAATTATCGAAGAAGTATGTCGTCAAATTTCCTTGTCTTCCCAACTTCTTGAGGTGTTTCGTCGAGGTCTGAAGCTTTTCTCTCTTTACTTATTTCAGGACAACATAAAAAGAGTATACGTCACTGTTCAAAGCACTGTTTATCCACTTCTTGTTCATAAATATATGATCTAACTTGGCTTTTGAGTTATTCGGTTAGGTGTAGGTGCATAGTTTTCTTTTTCTTTTTTGAAATTTAGTGTTTAGGCATGCAAACCTATTTGAATACTAGCTAATAAGTATAACTTCATTAAATGCCATATTTGGATAAAATAATTGTATCCGTTTGCTTATGATGTATCCCGGCAAAAATAATGGCATTGATAACTGTGTATGTGATGTATTACGTAGAGTATGTAAGCGTGTGCACGTTCGTGTGTAGTTGTGTAGACAACTGTGTAATAAGGTTTTATTTAGAAAATAGTTTATTGTAATTGCTTTACTCACACATGAGCAGCTTCATGGGCCACGATGAAACCAGATGTAAGACCATCATCTTTGTTAATTGAGCAACTTCGGTGAGGTCGGCACATTCCGGTTACAGGAGCGTAACCTGGAAAATAAAAGATACATTAATCTTAACAAAAAATGAAAAATAAAAAAAGAAGAAAATCAAACTATTTAAATTATTGCTGCTATTCAGGCGATTATTATTATTATTATTATTATTTGAGAGTTTTCACACCAGCGTTAGCCGATGGTCTTCCACTGAACTTTGAGTGATAGTACGTCTCCTCGAGTCTCCGGGACTCTTCTTAGTGTTCTGGTCGATTTTAATAATGCAGTATTTTTATTTTCAAGTCCTCTAGTCCCTGTATCAATCCTTTGGTGACTGTAACGAAAGCACCAATTACTATTGGTATCACTGTCACTTTCATATTTCAAAGATTTTTAAATTCCCAAGCAAGGTCTCGGTACTTATCCTTCTTTTCGCTTTCTTTCTATTTTACTCAGTGGTCAGTCGAGACAGCAAAGTCCACAATTCGGCAAGTTCTTTTTTCATTTTTTTTTTTTGACTATTATTAGGTCTGGTCGCCTTAGATGATCTGTTTGTACCTCAAAATCCCTGTGGAGTTTGTGTGTCTCATTTTCCGGGACGGATTATGGGTTGTGCGTATTTTTATAGAAGTCTGAATAACTACAAATCTCCTCACACCTCCAGAAATTTGCTTATCAGATCTTAACAGTGCTGTGGTTTGAATGGTCTTTATTCTTCCTCTGACCTCCAGTTCCTCCAGTCTCTTTTCTAAGCCTCTTTGGGGACTATTTCAAGGACACCAGATGCAATTGGTGTCTCTTTCATTTTCATGTTCAACAACTTTTTTCAGCCAGATCCAAGCATTTGTCCAGCTTTTCGCTTTCATTTATTTTCATTCTATTGTTTACTGGAATGGCAAGACCATTTAGATGACAAGTTATTTTTTGTTAATTAACACAAGATCTTGTGTTCTGACTGAGATTGGATGGTCCATTTTATCTCGAATTATCAGAGAATTTTATGCGTCCCATTCTCTCGGACATATTCTGGTTTGTGCAGATAGCATTTGTCAGCATGGCCAAATTTTAATGTCTTGCATAATTTCGAGTGGATCACCTTTCCCACCCAAGCATGTATATTCTTGTACTCTTGTAGACAGGTTATTTTAGTGGGTGATTGGATCCTTAATCCCAATATAGATCGTGAGGGGGGTAGAATGTATACTAACATAAATTGGGATACCAAATATTTTCGAGATTTTGTTGAGAGACAATGTCTCATAGACAAATTTCGAAACGAGCATCCAAGAAGGATATCATAGAATTGGACTAGGAGTGATGACTTGAGTTCGAGACAGCTTTTTAGTTACATCGACCGATTAACTTGTCTCTTCTGCCATTTTAGCCCGTGAAGGGAGATCTGCACAAATAAAAATTTTCATTTTTATCAAAATTGAATATATTTTATAAATATTATATTTCTTCCCTTTTTCACATCAACTGTTTTTGCTTTTGGAAATAATATTTCAGTCAAGATCCTTATTGAGTAAACGGGACATTTTGATAAGTGTAGCGTGAAATATATTAAGTGTAACGTTGTGGTGAACGGATTAAATAACATAATCTGTGATTGAAGACGTTATTTTTAAAAGTCTTTTCAAGTGCAAAATGTGAAGTCAGCTAAGAATAAAATTGAAACGCGATGAATATGCCTTTTTCATTTTCATTTTCCATTCGAAAATATTTTTTTCGGATAAAATAATAAACAATACAATACTACCCTTATGATAGTCAGTTTGACGTTGGCGTATATATAAAATACATCATACATTTTGTTTTTGAAATATATTCTATAAACCAAGATTTTATCATTTAAACACTTTAATATATATATATATATATATATATATATATATATATATATATATATATAAAGGTTTGACTTTTGACTTTTCTTCTCCATTGTGAAATAATATCGAAAGCATTAATTACAAATACATTGAAAAGTTTGTAAAACGCAATCTTTTAGCATAGAAGTAGTGTTTGTTTTTTTAGATGTATTTATTCATTATCAAAAGCCCATTTTCATTATGAGAAAATAGTTATTATTTTCAAAGATCAAATATCAAAAACAAAGTCAGGGGATGTATGAATGTATAAAACTAATTCCAGCTAGTTTTTTCTGTTTTTAAGTTCACACACGCGCGCGCGCACACACACACACACACACACACACACACACACATATATATATATATATATATATATATATATATATATATATATATATATATATATAAAATGGTTTCACTGTGTACTGCCTCTCTGTAAACAAAAAAGTGAGACATGGCTTTGGTGCGTAAGACATAGATTGACATGAAGAAGAAATTAAAATTATACAAAGGAGGATTTCTTATATGCTAAAGATATTCTTTATAAATAACATTATTGTCGAATCACTTGTTTGAACCCCATCTTTTTTAAATGCAAATATACGGCTATTCCAAAGAATCGACCGTATGACATAAGGTCTTGTAGAATTGACCGTGTGAAAACAATGGCGCACTATCTTGGGGCACATTTAGTTAAAGGATTGTTCCTGGCTTTTGTTGACAACCATGCAAATCGACTATGGAACCATATTTCTTTGGAACAAGTATGGATCTCCCAATTAACAACTGACCCTTATGACTGTTTGTCTGTGTTGCAATGTCTGATATCGTCAACAATTTCATCCAGTATTGTTCAAACTACATTCATGACTCATCCATCTAATTGCATCATTCTTGATCAGTCCATTTTTCACAGACAACAAGAAATCAACACAATTTTCTATATTCAAAGCTGTTCTCATGTCGCTGACAAATCCGCGAATGGATGCATATCGTTGAATTCCAAATGGTTTGGCCCAAAACAGCTTCACAGGAATCATACGATAAAAAATCATATCTTGTTACGATAACCTTTCCACCAAACGGTTATGAATTACTCATCAAATCCTACAAAAGATTGTTGAATACAATCAGCATCGTTTAAGAACCCACTGAGGGCTCATCAATCACACTCAAAATTGCTGCTACTAATAACTTTCTCAAACCAGAATTTAGAGATATATTACATTTTGTTTCGGACAATGCAGTTGATATTGGCAATCTGCACCGGCTATGCAAAGTGCATCTACCTTGATGTAACGTGGCTGCAATTGTCCCTCATGAGTGTAATCTTTCACTCTGCTTGAACATGAAGAGAAGATTCTTATGCATAAATTTTTCTGAACCGCTTTGACATATCCCAAAAGATGACTTTTCCTCCATCCTAATCCGCGTAAAATAATGGCTTTTTTTTAGCTGCATCAACCGCAACTTTCTGCCCTGGGTCAATATTTTCATAATGCCTTCGAAAGTTCATCCTCTAAAACATATCCTATCACTTCTTGGATTTCTCGAGGCAAATGTCATAAATCTTCCTGTAAATTCGCTTGCAGCAATTAAAAATCTGCTAACGATTCTCCGTGCCGTGAAAGATCCTACAGATACATTGAAGAAAAATATTAATCAAGAAGTTCATGGATAATCTTCTTTGTCGAAAATCTTCAAGCAAATTTGTTCCCCATTTTGCGAACAATTCAGATGGATAAAAAATCTTGCATTGCAAATATATCACCACAAAAAGATCTCGCAAGTTTCCGGGTATTTGTTAGCTTTGCTTCACATGAACATACGAGCAGTTCAGGGTAAAATTTTGACCCTCTTAGTTATTTTGATTGGCGCAGAATTCATTATATGTGCTTCACGCGATCTTTCTGGCTCCAAAGCGAATGCCTCACCTCCCACTTTGTAGCTTAACATCTGTATGTAAGTAAAGGGCCGGTCATTTGATCATCTCCTTTGTCTTTCGACTTGTAAAGATATTTGACAGATTTTTCTCATACACAGATATCTAAATTGATGCAGCATTGATATTTTCGACTATCTCACGGTGTAAATCTCTACTGTTAAAAACAACAACTTAACTTTTCTTTTTATTGTTATCTATGGAGTGCGAGGCTTCCTGAATAATCATTAAATTTAGAATTCGTCTATCCTTTAAGTTTCACTTTTGTCTTGGTATCTTTTATCTTTTGTATCTCACTATCAATACAGCTCACGTCCTGATCCTATTTATTTATCTATTTTTAGTTTAGTTTCGTGGATTGGTGTCGTCTGTAACATTTTTCAATATTCAGTGTTATCGTTTCTCGAACAAATCGCAACAAAGACAGTCTTTCTGAAAAACCCTTCTTTTAATATTTCCTTTTTCTAAGATTTCTTCTCCAGAAAGGGTCTTCAGACTATTTGCCTATCCAGCTTTATGATTATATTCACATTTCGGTCGATGTGTCCTCTGGCCTTCTTCGGGTGTTTCCTATCGAATTCGAGAGCCTACACGGAACTTCGAACCACGTCCTTTATTTAATCCACGGGGGTCACTTGTTCTGATTCCGTTAACCATAACCGGGTACAAGAGTTAAGTATGGCCTAATGAATAGAGTGTTCGAGCATGGTCCGAGAGACAGGGGTTCAATCCAAAGACTCAAAAAAAGGTACTTGATGCCGCCTTGCTTAATACGCTGCATTATAAGGTAAGGATCATGGGTAAGCTGGAGCAATCCAAGGAAAGGAGTAGCGCCCTCCCCAACACCTCGGTCTAGTAGCTATTGAAAAGGGGGCTTTTGGGTCAACCTCGACAAAGGACTAACGTATTGCTACTCGCCTGCATACAGGATTGAACCAGCAACCTCCAGATGATGATCCCTTAGAAGCTTAGGGAACCAACGTCTATAACCGTTAGCCCCGTGGATAAAAACAATTGTCCGAAAACCCTGAATGATAAAAATCATCGAGCTTCGTCAAAGAAATTCAAACATCTTCTCCATGAAATATGTTCGGTTGTTTTTTTTGGGGGGGGTATTTTTAGCCGTGAAATTGCCAAAAGATTTTACTACTGATCCATTAATCTTATATATTTTGAAAAATTAGAAATTCCAACGAAATAAAGTGGGAATTTCTAATTTTTCAAAATGTTTTTCTACGCTTTTCGATAATCTATGCACCATATTTCAATATTTTGTCTTCATTTAAATTTTTTCAAAATTATCTACCCGTTGTAAAACAGATCATTCATTTTTATTTGGTTCTGTTATCTTTCTGGTTTATTGATAATAGTTATCTGCTTTCAAAAAATGGCATCTTTCTTCTGCTGTTTGTCTAGCCATGATGTTCTACAACTAGACACGTGATCTATCCGGGTTTTTCTTCTGAATATATCTTTTAAAATGAAACTTTATATAACGTTTGAAATGGATTTTTTTAAAATTCCTTTAAAAATCATTTAATGAATCAAATTATTCCTAATTTCCGTTTTAATTTCCACTTTTATTCAAACTTAATGTGAAATCTGATTAAAAACGTTTGGCGAAAACTTTTAGAATTCAGTGAATATCGTTAAATGTGTATAAAGTTAAGATTTATCAACAAAGAAGAAAGATTAGAGAAACTTGGTTACAAAAATTCTTTACACATCGTAAAGATAGCAAGGAAAATTTTTTTACACGTAAAACGTCATAATTTTTTTGAATATCAAAAGTCAATAAATAATTAAATTCTACAAACTTTTCGGTACTTATTAAATGAAGAGCTAAATTTTTGTCGACTCAAAGTTTTCATTCAAAATTTCGAATAAAATACTTTTTATTAATTTGATGATTTATCTTATTTATAAAATGTCTTTTTTTAAAAAATGTCTTCACACATGAGAAGATACATCTTCAAACATGTATGAAGTTTGATTTATCGAAAATTTCTTGTCATTATTATTGTCATATATCAAACAATTTTCCTTCGGGCAACACTGGGTATCCCTGCTTGGACACACACACACACACACACACACACACACACACACACACACACACACACACACACACATATATATATATATATATATATATATACTCACAATAAGTTAAAGATTAAGGTGTATCTGTTTTTGCTTACAGTGTTCTCATGAATAGACTTATTTTTATGTAATCATGTGTGTCTTTACAGGGAGAAAATAATTTTTTGTTTCCCTGCTCCTATTTTACCCAATAGCAGTTTGTGAAAATCCAGGGTTCAGTACTTCAAATCGCAGACAAGTAATGATAGTGACGACCAATATTTGTTTGTGATTTTCATTCTATGCAGTTATATTTTAGGGATATAAAAGGATTGGGATATTTTAGGAGTCGGTTAGTCCCGATAAAAAGTGTCCAATATCTACATTCAGGTTGGACGTAAACAAGTTAATGTTGCCAATGAACTTTGTGTGTAACAAAGTGTGATCAGTTGATATGTTTTCAAGCACCAGGTACGGAAAAGAGTCTGTGTGCGGCCACGTTCTCAGAACGTGGCCGCACACTGACTCCACGTGAATACTGACCATTATGACGATCAACATATCCAGTCTATACCATCGGCATGCAACTGTAAGAACACGTCTCAGAGATGTCAGAGGGCAAGTACATTCCATCGGACATTATGAAGCTGGCTTTTTCGTCTTAGACTATATGTTAGGCGGCCGTTGAGTGTACTACATCTAACGGACAAATATCGTCAAACACATCAGCTTATATGCGGTGAACATTGCAACAATGGTCGGTGGTGTTGCTTACTGCTCTGCACTGAATGCCTCTATATTAAAACAATTGTCTAAAACGGATCTGAAGACGCAGAAGTAAGGATTATGCAGTGGTAAAGATGGTCCCAAATAATTGAACCTGAAGTGTTAGCGTAAATTAATTTATGAGAAGGCGTGCCCTGCAATAAAAATCGAATATGGATCCATTACTGGTTACGTTTACTTCCAGGACATTACTAAACACATTATCATCCCTGGGTGTCTCCATCAGGATCCAAACCTCATCTTTAATGAGAATTCAACTCCTCATTGTGCTCATATCGTTAGTGCACGTGTCCAAGAGCCATATCGTCTGATTTCAACCCAATTAAACACTTATGAAACCAGTTAAATGATTTTGTGCTTAGAATACCCCGCCACGTTACACATGAGAAATGCGCATTGCTCTTGTTGAGAAGAGTTATACCATACCACAAAAATATTCTGCGACTGGTGAAGTAGGCAAAGATATCAAGTGATGAGCAATCCCAAATGTGGAAGCAATTTGACGTGGCATAATTAGAAAATTCATCATTTCAGTAGCCAATAAGTAGCACAAGTAGAGCCAATAAAGCCTTTACTTTAATATTCGGGCCTTTTTCGGCAAGAGTCATCCATATTATGCATTCTAAAATTTATTGAAAATATGAAAATAAACAGTAAAATATAACCATAGTACCCAAGTATACGTAACTTATTGTGAATATATATATATATACATATATATATATATATATAGATAGATAGATAGATAGATATTATCCAACGTCAAGTCAGCCGATGGTGGAAACGATTCTATTTTCGGATTTTCTTTCTACAATATCCATGTAATTCAAAATCTTAAAAAGAGCTCAATGTAAAATAATAATTAATTAGATTACAAAGCAAATATAAAAAAAAATATTAGGTCTGCTAAAAAAAATATCATTACAAAAAATATGAATAATCCTTAAAGATTTTTCTTTTATATGATATATATATATATATATATATATATATATATATATATATATATATATATATATATATATGAAAATAAGATAGACACAGTCATCGTGCAGTCTTTTTTATTTGTGATTTAGAATGACCAAAATTTCATTTATAACGAGAAAAAGACCATTACACTTTCAAGATTTAAAACACGCATAATTAGAACACGCAAAGTAAAAGTTTTGTACTAAATTGTGTTAATTATAAAATAGGCATTTTTGTCAATGAGAATTATAAAAAGATAAAGTTGATAGGGTATGAAAACACACATTAAAGTATACCCAAACACAACAATATTTAAATGTATACATAGCTAAAAGTTCGGACTATATAAAACTAATTTTAATATATTTTAAATTACATAGATTTAAACAGGAACGGTGTTATGATAAAAATTATCTTATTTGTTTTTGGTCCAAATATGCCTGATGTCTTGTCAAGAACGCATAATGTATGATGCCCTTCTCGTGTTTCAAAGCTGTTGATTCCTCGAGGGCGTCTATTTTTTTAGCCCGTCGAAAGAAGAAAAATCGAAACAAAGTAGAATAGATAGATAGATAGATAGATAGATAGATAGATAGATAGATTAGAGCGAGATACTGCTGTTATTGGTACTTCTAATTTTTCTCATAATGTAGTTGATAAAAAGAGCGCTTTATGCAGAGAAAAAATGAGAGAAAGTTGAAACAATGAAAGTGATATCAGTAGACCAAATCTTACCAGCTGGTCCAATGTTCTTTCTGGTTAAGAAGATGGAAATGTCATAGTTGCTCTCTTTCTCTTTATTTTTTGCGTAGAAGTTGTTTGACCACTGACAGAAACGGTCAAGGGTAGTTTGGGCGTTAGATTCATCCATAATATCACGTGACTATATAAAAAGAAATAAAATCTGTTTTTATTAGCAAATATATACGCAGATTGTTATTTTATGGATTTGAATAAATTTAAAAACAGAGGTTCATAACCGTATACGTTTCAAAACATTTTTTTATACTTGTATACTTTGTTGATTCCCGAATTGAACATGTATAATCTTCAATTCCAGAATTGAATATGTATAATTTTTAATTCCCGAATCAAACATGTATAATCTTCAATTCCCGAATTTAATTATTGTGTGCCAGTGCGATTCTGAAGAGCCGTTTGGTGAAATCTAAGTAGACTCGCTCTTGGCTATGCAGGAATTATTTTCATAATATTAACTCGATCTCATATTTTAGCTTTGGTGATTCTGTCGGTGTTTTTTTCTTTTGACAAAACTTTTCTGCTGCTTGTGTGTTTTTCTTTTTTTTACTGAATTTTTTTGCCAGATATCAGTTTGTAGAATTTGCAAATTGTACAATCTGTTTTTTTTTTTTTCCACACCAGCAGAATTATAGATTAGATATAAAGGTTAATATATATATATATATATATATATATATATATATATATATATATAAAGTTAAAATAAATATTTATTCAAATGTACAGTTTTACAATTCTAATCTCATTAAAATCAGTTATCCAAAACTTAAATTTTGGCCGATTCTTTTCTTATTTTTTTCTGCTTTAATTACTGTGTATATTTACGTGTCTCATTGAATATGTATAACTATTTCCTTAAAAATATTTCTAGCTATTAGATGAAATGACAACGATCAATTCAATGTTTCTTTTAGAACTTCAAACAAATGCACGGGGAAAGTATACTATTTGTAAAAGTTGGTATCAAATATCTATTGTAAACGATCAAACTTCAGTGTATAACGGAAATTCCCTTTTTCTACAAAATTTCAATAAAATCTCGTTACTAATATCAACAAATACCTTAAATCAGATATTTGGTAAAATCTAGTTTATATAACAAAAATACAAGTTATAAGATGAATTGTAGGATTATTTTTGTTTCTCGCGAAATCTGCTTCAAATCTGTATAGGAATACAAGCTGTATTCCAATATTTTTCTTTGATCAACAGAAAATCTACCGGATTAAAATGTCATTTTATGAAGATAAAACATTAACGTGTGAAAAATTTGAATTATTGATTTGAAATCTAGTAATGGGTGTCAACTTACATCTCTTTCGTCGAGAACAACGACACGCTTAAGAACGACTTCAATCTTTATTCCCAACGAAGGATGCTGATAAACAGCATTCATCTGAAAAAAAGAAAACAAAAACGAATTATTAAAGTTTTGGGGTTTAAAAAATGTAATTTATTTTGCTTAGCACAAGACTAGAAATATGACGCACTCAGTGAGGACTGAATTCACTCTCAATGATCTCATAGTCTAGCTTGCAAACCATTAAACTACCAGAGGTGCTCAAATAGTAAAAGATATTTGTCATAAGTCACCAGAAAATAAATAAGGTAAACGTTGGGAAAAGAGATTATGTGGACTGGACACTGCAAAGAGGTAGTGCGAAGTGGTTGTAAACGGAATGAACAAAATGAGTTAAATTCCAGCTGAGTCTAATTTTCTTCACTTTCCGTATTTTCGATCAGGTTAAACAAAACCAATTGCAGCAAGTTAAAAAGAAAAATGAAAAGCGTAATAGTATGAAAGTAAACACCACCAATAGCAGAAACAAAGATGTAAACAAAAAGGAAGAATTATCATACATGAATTCAAGGTAAGCTCAGTCCGAAGAAGAAAGAAAGGGATGCTGAAAAATACGTTTATTCAACAACAAAGTCTGCAGAAAAATGAAATACGAAATACAAAATTTCGACAAACTATTCCAATGCAACGAACCCAACCACGAAACTTTTCGTTCAATAATAAGACGGAATTTATTCTACCTGACAAACTAAAATGAAATTTGGATTTGATCAAATTTTAGTTCAAGGGAAATAACTCATTAATTTAAGGTACTGAGTTATTTCCCATCTGTATTCAGAAATTATATCAGTTCCTTTGACAGATATAATTGTAATTATCCCAAACTGGAAAAAGTATGCATCATCATCATCATGTCACGCCGCCAGCACGGATCTCCCTGACCCTCTTTTGCCAACTGTCTCTAGTGTCCATCACTCCCGGTAGGTCTTCAAGGCTACATCCTGTATCGGCACAGAGCTGTTGTATATAGGTTCGTCCTTACTTCTCCAGTAGAATCCCGTATGTCTGGTTCGTCTAACTTGGATAGTTTTCGTGATGGGTAGTAGGTGGCCGTACATCTGCTGCTTTGTGGGGTGCTGCCTCCAGGACTTGTTCAATATTGCTTGCAGCATTCTTGTATAATTGCTGTCAAGCTTTTTCTCCATACGTTTAGTTAACGTTCATGCCAGCAGCTGCTCGTTCCAGACTATGTAGCCGGGATTCAGCTTGGGCGGGTGCATTTGCCAGAAGCGCTAAGTCATCGGCGTAAGCCGCGTCCGTAATTGTTTGTGCGGGGTATCTTCTGGTTCTTTCCTTTGCCAGCTTGAAACCTTTATCTTTGATTATATCAATAGACATTCTAAGCACGTAGTCTAGGCAGATGATAAACAGGTATGGGGCTAATGTGTCTCCTTGAAGCACACCTGCGACAATATCCAAGTAGTCTGTGTCTCCATCCAGTGAGCGGACTTTTATTTTCGTGTTTTAATATAAACTCTAAAAATGGTTATGTTTCCCAGTTTGTCATATGAAGCTTCTAAGGAAACAATCATCTGAAGGTTGCAGGTTCAATCCTCACTACAGGCGAGTAATATACAGGAATACTTAACACTTGTACCCGGTTATGGCAAACGAAATCAGAACAGGCGGGTCGCCTGTTCTGATTTCAATAAAGGACGTAGTTCTGGTTTCAATAAAGGACGTAGTTCAATAAAGGACGTAGTTCTGGTTTCAATAAAGGACGTAGTTCGAAGTTCCGTGAAGGTTCCCGAGTTCGACAAACACTTGAAGAAGGCCCGAGGACATATCGGCCGAAACGTTGTGGAAATAACAATAAAGATGAAGACAATAGTCCGAAAAACCTTAATGATAAAAATGACTTGACCTTCTATTTTGAATAGAAACTTATTATTTATTCTTGCTATGTTCTCATTTATCTAAGATTTAACTCTTATTTAATATTGTAAACAAATACTGTTGAATTAATTGGAAAGTTCTAGAAATGAAGAGATTAGATTAATCCACAAATTTCAGATTAAAAAATGAGATTGTTGGACTAAATTTTAGTTTAGTTTACATTGATAATATTGATTTTTAGAATGTAAAGACGAAGATTGTTTTGTTTTTTGTTTTTGTTTTTGTTTTTTGTTTGTTTGTTTGTTTTTTTGTTGTTGTTTTTTGTTTTTTCTCTTGTAACGCGTTTAAGATTTTCTCCCTCGGAAGAATATCATCTTATCCTTGTTACATTAGAATCTCTAGTTCAACCACAATGTACTGCCCTCGAAGCATGTCTGATATTAATACAAATAAACATTCATATAACAAATTTGAGTGTCATGATCGGCAGATTCTACGTTGATAACTAACATGGAGGATGAGTTAAAAACTGTAAATCTAATGATATTTCAATAGGCCAGAAAAATAGAGTAGAGAAGACAGTAAACATGTAATCTACTGCAATTGTAAAAAAAAATAACCTCTATCAAATTATAGGAAAAGAATTATCGAAATTTGGGCGGAATCTGTCAAGTTTAATACCACAAGCCAGACTTGCGAACCAAACAAGACTAATTAGATACAAGAACTTCCTAAAGGTGTTGAAAGACAAAATATTGTAGGGTACAACATAATTAACCCAGAACTACAATCACAACAACAATTTTTCATAAGAGGAAAGAAATATTTTAGAAATAACTAAGAAAATCATGACCAAAGAGAATGAAATATGCCATCTCTAAAAAAGTTATTTTAGAAATAGAAAGGGTGAATAAATTATAAAAGAATTGCCCAACGAACAACCGTCACTGAACGATCGAATTTATGCCGGAGCAAAGGCTGTCAGTAATAAATTTGATATCGCACAAAAGAATCCAAATAGAAAATATGCATGAGCATATTTTGCTTTATTACTACGATTAGCTTTAGTCATGTAAAGACCAAATTGGAAAAAATATGAGTAGAACATCAATTATATTTTGCCAATCTTTCAGCTGGTCTTGAAAATTGGCATTCAAAGTCCAAGTTTAATTCAATATATAAAACAACCTTATCCACGAGGCAGGCCTATATCGTTACTGTTGTTTAGTTTTGGTTAAGTTTTAGTTGTGATTGTTATTGAATAAGTTCATACTCGGCTATAATGTACTGTTAATTGTACATATTTTTTCATTGTTGTTGGTATTGATGTCATTATGTCCAATTGATATCAAATGGGAAATTCAGTGTCTATTTAGAAGATAATTCTCATTTCTTTTACGAGTTATTCTAATCAATTCCATTGAAAAGAAACCAAATTCCAAGAAAGATTAACCTTTAAAATACTACCAGGACAAATGTTTATTGTACTTTCACCCAAACATTATGTGAATGTTTATTCTGTGAGTCATATGGCCACGGATGGCAATTTGTTGGTTGTAAAATCTTTTTTTTTTAATTAGTTTTCTTCTTTCACTTTTATCGACTTTTGTTTGATCGTTATTTTCTACAAGTTTCTCCGGCACAAATTAACGAACAAGCCAAACTAGATTCATAATTCTATACATCTTACAAATTATTAACTTTATTGCATTTTATACAATTTTTCTAATTATATATTTTTCTGCTTTCGATATAGTTAGGCTACATCTGGTGCTCTTTATAAATCGTTTTAAGACTGAATATAGATTTATAGACACAATATATAGAACATAGTATTTGGATTATCTATATATATATATATATATATCACAAAAATATCCGACAGAATGTAAGAAACATAAGACGTGAAAACACATTAAAAACACTTTAGTAAACTGATTTTCACGTCTTTTTTCTCTTTCATATATATATATACATATGTGTGTGTGTGTGTGTGTGTGTGTGTGTGTGTGTGTGTGTGTGTGTGTGTGTGTGTATCGCCGTTCCGATTTTTAGTTATATATATATATATATATTTGTACACACACACACACACACACACTCACACACACACATAAATAATGTGCGTAGATGTGTTTGTCTGTGTTCGCATGATTACATAAAGTCATATAAACACACATAAATACAATGAAAACACATTATTCTAAATAGTTACAGGTATATATTTTACTCACCCACAAACGCACGTGCGCGCACACACACACACACACACACACACACACACACACACACACACACACAATTTACACATGTTGAAACGTTTATTTACTATCCAGTGTTTTTCTTTTCTTAAACAAAACAACATAGATGATTATTTCAAGGGCACTATCGAGTATATTCATTGTTATTAGTAGAGTTCAGTTGGCCTTAACTCTCCTTTACTATATGTATATCGTAAAATGCTAACAATGTTTCGTTTCGATGAGTCACTACATATCATTCTCAGCATAAATGTAATTGTATATACATTTTTACATCAGTAATGCACGAAATATTTGTATAGATGGTTCATCAACGTTTGCATTAGTTTATTTCTTGAATTTGTTGCAACATATATTCAAGAAAATTGTTTACTGTAAAATTAATTGTGTGTTAGCGCATTCACGAAATCGGAAATACAGCAGATAGATAGATAGATAATCAATTATGATCAATGTTGTGTATTTAATACTGGCTCTTTAATAAAAAAGAACTTTATTATTATCATTACTCATTAGAGTTTGTCACATCAGCGTAAGCTGATAGTCTTTCACTGGAGATTGTGTGACAGCAAGTCTCCTCAAGTCTCCAGGACTCTTCTCAGTATTCTGGCCATTTTCAATAATGCTGTTGTTTGGATGGTCTCCACTCGGCCGCCAACTTCCAAATCTTCCAGGCCCTTTAATAATCCTTTAGTTACCGTGCCAAAAGCACAAATCACTATTGGTATAATTGTCACCTTCATGTTCCATAGTTTTTTCAATTCTCTAGCAAGGTCGAAGTACTTATCTCTCTTTTCACTTTCTTTCAGTTTTATTCTGTGCTCAACCGGAACAGCAAAGTCGACAATTTAGCAGATTTTCTTTTTTTGTTGATTATTATAAGGTCTGGTCTTCTGGCCGAGATTAGGTGATCCGTTTGTGAGTCAAAGTCCCATAGGAGTTTGTTTGTGTCATTTTCTAGGACAAGTGCTGGGTTGTGCATATACCATTTGTTAGCATGGTCAAATCTAAATTTCTTGTACATTTCCCAGTGGATCACCTTGCCCACCGAGTCGTGTCTAGCCTTATACTCCTTCTGTGCCAATTTGCTGCATTCGCTTATTATGTGATTGATGGTTTCATCTCTGTCACCGCATAGTCTACATTTGCTATTTTGTTGCGTCTTATCCATCCTCGCTTTAATATGATTGGTTCTTATGGCGCTGTTTTGTGCCGTCATTAGGAGAGATTCTATTTATCTCTTAAAGTTTCCTTTTCTTAGCCATGTCCAGGTTTTGTCGTGTGAGATATTATTTATTAGTCGTTTAAAACGCCCATGGAGTTGTTTTCCTTCCCATTTTTGTTTCCTAGTTTTTGTCAATCTGTTATCTATCGTGCTGTCAGTATTATTTCTGATGGCCGTAATCAGTCCTCTTTCGTGTTTTTCTATGTAGTCTTCGAGTCGTTGTATGGAGATGTCAACGCTGTCTTCGATGCTGGCAAGTACTATTCCTCCCTCTTTTTTTTTTGGTACATAGAGTATGTCCACGTCGTCTCTGGGATGTAATGCCTTGTGCATGGTCATTAGTTTTCTAGTTTTTTGGTCCATTTGTCTAAGTTCGTCTCTGGTCCAATTGAGATAGGGTACCGAGTATCTAACGAGGAGTACAGCCCAAGTATTTATTCCTTTGATAAGGTTTCCACTCGAGAGCTTTATCTCGAGTAGTTTTCTAGTTCTCCCGAGATATTCTTTTTGAATTTTGTTTTTCATTTCCACTTGTTTGATGGTGTCAGCCTCCAAGATTCCTAAGTATTTGTAGGTCTCGTTTTCTGCGAGCGTTCTGATCTTGTCTTGATTTGGCAGTTCTATTCCGTCAGTTAGACGTCGGTTACCTCTTTTCATGACGAGCAGACCGCATTTTTCAATGCCAAATTCCATCCCTATGTCTTGACTGTATATTCTGTGTGTATTAAGGTTTCCAGTTCTTATTCATTTTTTGCAAATAGTTTTATGTCATCTATGTACATTAGGTGGTTGATATTTTCTTGCGATCTGCTAAGTTTGTATCCGGTCGTGCATTTTCTGAGTATGTGGTTTAGTGGCATCATGGCAATTATGAATAGTAGGGGTGAAAGTGCATCTCCTTGGAAAATCCTTCTTTGGATCTTTGTTTCAGCCAAGCTTTTTCCTGCTGCTATTAATTCAACTCTCCAGTTTTTCATGGGTTTTTTTCGATGAAGTTTATGATTTCGTGTGATATTTTGTACATTTTGAGACAGTTTATAATCCAGCTTTGCGGAATCATATCATATGCCTTTTTGTAGTCTATCCAGGCCATAGCTAGATTTTTCCGTCTGTTCTTGCTTTCATTTAGGATGTGTTGATCTATGTAGAGTAACTCTGCTGTGCCCCTGCGGTATCCTTTCTGTTCGTCAGGGAACAATCCGCGGCTTATTAGCGAGTAGTATATTTCCCCCCTTATTTGTGCTGTTAATATTTTCCACATCATCGGTAAACAAGTTATGGGTCTATAATTGTTTGGAGCGGTTCCTTTACTTGGGTCCTTTTGGATCAATGTGGTCTTTCCTTTGGTCATCCAGTCTGGTACTTGTGCATCTTGAAGGCATCTGTTCATTTCTAGTGCTAGTCTGTCGTGAATGGAGATGAATTTCTTGAACTAGAATCCATATATTCCATCATGTCCTAGTGTTTTCCATTTTGATATCTTTTTTAGTGTCTTTTTGAGTAATTCGATGTGTATTTCCGCTTTGGGGCCTTCCTCGAGTCCTTCTAGTTCTCTTGCCATATCGTTTATCCATTCAGCCTTTTCGTTATGCTTTTTCGGTTGCTATATTTTCGTCCAAAATCGTTCGGTTTCTCTGACGTCTGATTGTTGGTATGTTTTTGTGTCATGCCCTCCCAATTGTTGATAGAATTTTCTTTCGTTGTTTTGGAATGTCCTGTTTTGTCTATATTTTTTTACCCTTTGTCGATATCTCTTTAGTCTCCCTTCTTTCACCAGAACCTTCTGGTTTATTTCCTCAAGTTGTACTGTTATTTTTTCTTGTGTTGTCTTTTCCATTCTCTTCCCACATATTCCAGGATCTGTTTTACCATTTTGGCCTGTTTTCGTAGATTTCTAATCAGGGTTTCCAGTCGAACTTCCCATCCTAATTTTGACTGTTTCTTCGTACTTTTTTAGGGGACCCCAATTTTCTCACACACTAATTTCGCCCCTGCATAAATTAAATCATTTAACTCAGATATATTATTTGTTGATATGTAAGGTAGCATTTGATTTACACTGTTTGTTTCTGTTTTAAGTGTTCTCCATTCTGTTTCTTAATGATGGAAGGGTGGTCTTCTCACTGTTCATAATTCTTTTTAGGTTTTCTAGATTTGTCTGTTGTTCTTGTGATAGTGTTTCTGTAGGTTTACTTGGTACTGTGGCGTATTCATTTTCAAGGGTTGACAGTTCATTTCTGATATGTTTTTGGTTGACGCCACTTGATGTGTTTGGAATTGTACTGTCTTGCGACTGTGTTTTCTCGTGTATTTCAAGGTCAGAAAACCATCCTTTTTTATTATTGTTCTAACTTCATCGTCAAGCCTTTGGCTTGTAGCCTGAAAACTAGCACATTCTTGTCAGATCTCTATCATTCTTTTCCTATATCCTCTTTGCGAAGGATTGCACCTAAAATAGCAGTGAAGTGCAAGATGATTGTCTTCCCTGGTCCATGTTTTGCGTTTTGGTCTTTGACCGTTGTCTTTGCTAATATCGTCATTCATGTACCTGAAAAGAGAGTAGCCAACATTTGCAGGATGACGGTCGGGTCTCCCATGTTGGCTATCAGGAGAGCACCAGCCGATCATGACACCCAAGCCTGTTGCCTGGGTCCCACCTTTTCTAATATTGAGATTGGACATTTTTATCATGGGTGGTATATTGTGGCTATACCAGACCCAGGGGTTGTTTTTGATCTGCGCACCTGACACAAGATGTGACCACGAACAGTCATATTGACTTTTCATAAACAACGGGTCACAAAAAAAAAAAAAATTCGGGAAGGAAATCTAAACCATAAGTTCTAACTTAGATAAAGTCCGTTGTCCTACTTAAAAAAAATATTCCCAAGCAACTAGAGTAGACTGCTTGAAAGATTTTTTTCCATGCAAGCTTAATGGTAATATCTTATACATAACCTACTTTTATATGTGCTGGTGATAATCTTTCACATGAGATTTCTGATGATATTACGGCGAAATACAGGGCTAAAACGTCTATCGATTGGAAAAGCCGTTGGGAAATATGGAGGGTGACGAGGTAAATTTAAACAAGCTAAAAGTTTGTTATTTTATCTATTCTCTCTCTCTCTCTCTCTCTCTCTCTCTCTCTCTCTCTCTCTCTCTTGTTGTCGATTATCACAAGGTTTGGTGTCCATTTGTATCTCAAAATCCAAAAGACGTTTGTGCGTCTCATTCTCCCAGACGGATTCCAGTTGGCACATATAGCACTCATTTGCATGAAAAATTTCAATTTATGCACATTTCCCAGTGGATCACCTTCCCCACCCAGTTATGTCTAGTCTAATACACTTTTTTGCACCCATCTGCTTTATTCGCTTATTATCATTTCATCTCTGTCAACAAATAACCTACATTTGCTATTTTGTTGCGTCTTATCAATTCTTGCTGAGATACAGTTGGTCCTTATGGTGTTGTTCTGTGCCACTATCGGAAGAGATTCAGTTTCTCTCTTGAGGTTTCCCTTTCTTAGCTATGTCTAAGTCTTCTTGGACACTTGTTTGTCGTTGGAAATATTCATACAGTTGTTTTTTCTGTCCATTTCTGCTTTCTGGTTATTTTGTTCGATTGATGCTTGTGTTGTCTATATTGTTTCTGGTGGCTGTAATCAGTCTTCCTCCGCGCATGTTTATGTAATTTTTTAGTCATTGTATCGATGCATCAACGCTGTCTTGAATTCTGGTAAGTCCTCTTCCTCCTTCTTTTCTTGATTCATAGTCTGTGAGTGTCATCTCTGGGATGTAAGGCCAAATGCATCGTAACGAGTTTGCCTGTTCTCTGATCCATTTGTTAAAGTTCTTCCCTCATCCATTTCAAAAATGGTATCTTACGAGTATCTTCACAGCCCAGACGTTTGTCCCTTTGATGAGATTTCTGCCGTATAGTTTGGCTTCGAGTAGTTTCCTCGTTTTCCTGAGATACTCTTTTATAATTCTTTTTTTTTTAATCTTCACTGGTTTGATGGTATCCGCTTCCAATATTTTCAAGTATTTGTAAGCTTCCTTTTCTCCGAGCATTTTTTCTTGATTTGGTAGTTCTATTCCTTCCGTCATGTCTCATTTCCTGCTTTTCATTATTAGCATGGCGCATTTTTCTATGCCAAATTCTACCCCTATGTCCTGATTGTATATCCTCACTGCCTGTATTAGAGTTTCCAATGCTTTTTCATTTCTGGCAAACAGTTTGATGTCGTACATGTACATTAGATGATTTATCTTTTCCTGCTATTTAGTTAGTTTGTATCCGGCTGTACATTTCCGGAGTATGTGATTGAGTGGCATCATTGCTATAATAAATAGTAATGGCGATAGCGCATCTCCCTGGAATATTCCTCTCTGGATTTTTACCTCAGCTAAACATTTTCTTTCCGCTGTCATTTCCACTCTGTAGTTTTTCATAGTTTCCCCGATGAACTTTATGCCTTCGTCGGATATCTTGTACATTTTGTGATATAATCTTGCACAGCTTTGGATAATACGGACCATATATGCCTTTTTGTAGTCAGTCCAAGCAAGATTTCGTTCCCATATTTTGCTCCAAAATAGTTTTGCTTCCTTTGCATCCGGTTGGTATGTCTTCGTGCATTTTCTCCCGACTTGCAGAGTGATTTTTTCGTTGTTTTGAAATGTCTTATTTTGTCTGTATTTGATCCTATCTCGGTATCTTTTTAATCTTCCTTCTTCGCCAGTTCCTTCTGATTTATTTTCTTGGGTTGTATTGTTTGTTTTAATTGTGTTGCTTTTTTCTTCTCGTCCCAACATATTATTGCGTTTTTTATCTGTCTTAATATTTTTGTTTGTTGTCGTCCGTGTTTTTGTCCGTGTTTTTATCTAGATCAACTTAGCTCCTCCATAGATTAGTTCGTTTAATTCCGCAATGTTCTTCGTTGGGATATGTTATAATAATTCGTTTATTAATTTTTTTTTTCGGTTTCTGCCTTGACTGTTTTCCTGTCTTGGTTCCTGAGAGATGGTAATGTGGTTTTATTTTCATTCTCTTTAAAGGCTCGAAATTTATCTTTTCTTCTTGTGTTAATGTTTGTTCTGTGTTTGGGTTTACAGTTTAGTTTGTTAGGGTTTTATGCCATACCAACTATTGTAGGTTATTTAATGTCAAATCCATTTTTATCCATAAAAACAGTTCTATTTTAAACAATTCAGTTTAACATACAAAAGCAGTTCTATTTCAAACGTTTCAGTTTAGCATAGGTACACAGTTTAATGAGTGGACCAAGGAGCAATGTCAATGAAGCTACAGCATTACTGGAACCTCACCATCAGATTGTTTAGAGTCATATCCAGGACACTCGTTGGGTGGGGTCTTACCCCTCTGCAGAAAGGCAGTCGGTGTATTCGACAGCACTAGCCGACTGGGCAAACGGTGTATAGTGTTTCGATTACTATTACTTTGCGTTTCAATTCAGGGAGAGTGTTCTTGTTTTTCCGTATTTACCGTCTCGATCCTTGTATTCGGATCTGGTTGACATAATTCTCTTTTATTATTATTATTATTATTATTGCATACAAGTTTTTCATACAAGCACTAACTTGTAGTTTTTCATTGGATTTTAAGTGACAGCAAATCTCTTCAGATCTTCCGGACCCTTCTAAGCATTCCAGCCAATTTTAACACTGCTGTAGTCTCAATTCTTCCTCTGATCTCTAATTCTCCCAATGTATTTTTCAAGTTTTTGTGTACCGTTCCAAGGACACTAACTATAAATGGTATCACCGTCACCTTTATGTTCCTCAGTTTTTTCAATTCTCTGGCAAGATTCAAATATTTGCTTTCTTTTATTCTTACTCTATTGTCCCCTGGGACGGCAAAATCCACTAAATAACAAGTTCTTTTTCTTGTGAATTAACACATTTGGCCGGGATTTGGTAGTCCGTTTGTATCTCAAAGTCTCAGAAAATTCTTCTTTTCTAGAACATATTCTGGTTTGTGCGTATATCATTAGTCAGCCTGTCTAAACTTTAGTCTCTGGCACAATTCCCAGGGAACCACCTTTCCTATCCACTCACTCTTGTATCCTTTTTGTGAAAATTTGCTACATTCGCTTATTTCATCTCTTTCTCCACATAACATACACTTGGTATTCTGTTGTATATTATCAGTGTTTGCTTTGACATAGTTCTTATGGCACTATTTTGTGTAGATGTCAAAAAGAATTCAGTTTATCTCTTAAGGTTTCCTTTTCTTAACCATGTCGAAGTCATCTCGTGTGCAATTTCCTTTGTCGCTTGAAGTGTCCAAACGTTTGTTTTTCTTTCCGTTTTGTTTTCTAGTTTTTACTGGATTTTTTCTCCTTATCCTTAAGTCATTTCTCATGATATTTCTGTTACTGGCTGTTGTACTTAATCTTTCATTGCTATTCTTTCTTTATATTCTTTGTGCCTTTGTATTGTTAACTTCATTGCATGCAAAATGCTTATGTCGATAAGATTTGCATTGTTGATTTTGTGTATTTCAATACCAGAGTTAATCTATTGAGCTTTTCATTGTTAGCAAAGTTAGCATTCTGCTAAAGTCAAAGCTATAGCGGATTGCTAAGTTCACTAGTTTTTAACAGCTGGGCCAAAGGAACCATAAATCTCCTGGCTGACAATATTACATCCCACTGAATAGCATTCTCCAGCAATCAAAGTTTAAAGTATGCGTCTCAGTAGATGGTGTCATCTAAATCATTGTTTGTTCGAAGTTCTTGAAATAAAGTTTGGAGAAGCAGTTGTAGAAAAAACATTCATATTGCCTCGGGTATACATCAACTGACAGTTTTATATTATGTCAGTTTGTCCTTTAGAGAGCCACTTTGCTTTTTTAGTATTCGTTGCTTATTGTTCCATGTATAATACAATGAAATCTGATGGAGCAATGTTTTGGAAAGGAATCATGCAGAAATAATTTTAAAATAGCTGTAAGTTAAATATTATTCTTTAGATTTTGTGCTAACTGTGCAGCAGTTGTCGTAAAGTAAACCCACTGGCTATTTTTCATGAATTAGAAATACAAAACCTCATTGTTGCTGATTTACTGTCTTTGCTAGAATTGAGTATTTTTATTGCTGTTGTTTTATTACATCAGAGAAAAAATCGTAGTATGAGGGTCTTTAGTGACATATTTGAAAAAGTATTTGCTTTACTTTATGAAATTGCAGAATTCAACATTGATGTGCGTATTAAAAGTCTTAGTCGAGAGTGGATTGTAGGAAACTAGCCATCAACTGTTTTCTACTTGGCTGAATACAAAAGTTTGGAAGATTCCATACAATGTTGTTCTTTCATAAAAGTGATAGCCATTTTTACCTTTTTGGGTCTCCTCAAAAAGTTTTGAAGACCGTATGGTGTATTGATTGTCTCCTGGGTCATTAGCGAACACTCTACTCACTATGTATATATATACCAATAAATGATATATTCGTATATTTAGGATAGCATCCTTTATTAAACCCATTGTGCACAATCATTCATTGATTAACATATTGTTATCTTATGTGTCCCCACAGTTTAAAATTAATAAATTTGATTATTTGATCAGATGTCAGGTATTAGTAAATGAACTTTGGCATTCAATGATGTAAATAATTCCACCAAGGAATATAACTCTATACTGACTTCTTACAACAAGTATTTTACTACTAGAATAACTCATTTACACTTACTATGGACAGAACACGAAACACGAAACAGCAGAAAGAAACAGTCTACTTTCGAGGAAGAAAAAATTTTTTTATCTTTTCATAATCTGCCTCGAATCTGTAAATTACGAAGTATGTGCCCATAAAAATTTAGGAATAATAGGAATACTTTCTGAAGTTTTTCATCATCACCATCATCATCAACAACAACTATAAAATATTATTTAACTGAATACATTCGTTGTCGGTAACCTAATAACGATTCATTTTACAGCACATTCAAGTCTTCTCTTGTTAAAATTCCGAGTTTCTGTTCTTTTTATTTACAGTCTGTAATTTTAAAATAACCGCCCACTTAGTACTGACCAAGTGAGTTGTTGTCAGCAAGAAGGGAAGTTTGTCTTTAAGTTGAAAAAAAAGTTTCGTATTGCTGCAATATATTTAAACCATCTTTTTTAAAGATTGAGAGAAAGAATCAAATTTGGCAACTTTTTTCAGAAGGCTGTATCACTTTATCTGATATGTTTAGATTATATTTCTTATTTTACTATTTTTTCGTTTATTTTATTTTTGCGAGATTTAATATTCTTCAGTTCTTTTATTTTTATTACGATCTCAGCTTCTATTTTTCTCAATTACTATCTAATTTTTCTTTTTGAGTTTCTTCAGTCTATCGCTGAAAAATTTATTATCTCCCTCCTTTCTCTCTCCCCCCTCTCTCTCTTTCTCTCTCTGTCAGTGTCTATCCCTCGTTCTCTCTCTCTCGCTCGCTGTCTATCCCTCGTTCTCTCCCGCTCTCTCTCTCTCACACACACACACTATCTAGTCCCTATTTTTATTGTTCTTAGTTCATTTCCTGCTTGCATTTCACATTGCTTTAACAACCTTGGTAAAGAGTATAAACTCAACCAGCTAAATAGTAGGACAGGCTGTGTTCTTTAACCTTGGTATGGCAACCCGTTTAGAAGGAAAACTCCGAATTCAAACCTGTTAAACTCCGCATAGAAAATTGAACTTGTGTTACATCCGACTCATGCGGAGGCGTTACCGGCCTATTGGTATAATGGTTAGAGTGTTTGCCAATGGTCCGGGAAACCGCGCTGAACTCCAGGTCGAGTCATATCAAAGATTCAAAAAATGGGAGTTAATGCCTCTTTGCTTAACACTCAGCATTATAGGATACGTATAAAGGGTAAATGGAGCAATCCAGGGAAAGAAGTAGCGCCCTCCCCTATACCTCAGTGTAGTAGCTATTGAAAAGGGACCCTTCGGGTCGCCCTCGACTACGGTCGGCTAAATTACTATATATATATATATATATATATATGTGTGTGTGTGTGTGTATATATATACATATATGTATATATATGTACATAAATATATAAGTATATATATATATATATATATAAGGGTAGGCTGAAAAGTTAAGATCATATCTGCTTTTGAAAACTTTTAGACCAATGGGATCCAATCACTGTAACACCGATGTTAGAAGTGTATCGACTGCAAGGAGAGCTATGTTGAAAAATAAACCTCTTTTGGTCGCAATCCATAGGAGTATCATCGGACAGCCTATGAACTTTTCGGTCGACCCTAAATACTTGTAATTCTTTTAAAAGGCAAAAATCGAACGAACATTTTGGCCAGACATGAGTATAAGTCTAGCCAAAATGTTCGTTCGATTTTTGTCTTTTACAAGAATTACAATTATTTAGTTTTAATTAAATCTGTTCAAAATTATATTTTTGTAATATATTGATATAACAACAGTTATAACATTGTGCAATTTTCTAAATTTTCATGATTGATGCATTTTTGTTTATTGATTCTAATTGAATAAACAATTTTTGGCAAATTCATTTTAATTCTAAGAAATTTTTTTATAAAAGGCAAGATGCAAGCGTTTTATGGAAAAGGTATGGATTGAACCTGTGATCGTGTATTTTGCAGCATTGTAGAAAGCAAAAAACAAACAAAAAGAAATCAAGAAGCAAACTAAATGAAGCAGAATTAACAAAGACAGTGTTCACCGAAAGATGATGCTTTGTATAAGGTTTATATAATGGGTTTTGAATTAACTTCTTCTCGAGAAGATTTCAATTGATTTAAACAAGTACTGATTCCAATTATACTGACCAAATGAAGATTGCGATTAACGAAAAGTGTCCACATTTACAGAGAAGAAAATGCATAATATTCCATCAAGTTAAAATTAGATGACAGTTTTTTTTAGCTATCAAACCATGGAAAATTATAGTGACGGCTACTGTGGGACACTCTAGAGATTAGTTGCAGGAAGCAATGTTCATATAAGAATTTTAATCGTGCAAATAACTAGCGTTGGTAGATCTAAAAATTTTTGGAAGAGCACAACAACAAAAAATATTGAGACAAGACAACAAAGACCAGAATTTAAGTCAGAATTAAATAGAATAGATTAAATAAATAAATTCATGTTTCTGTTTCTTTCTCATTATGGCACAAGAGAGAAGGAGAGAGAAAAAAGAGGGAAAGAGAACGAGAAAGAGTGAAAAAAGAGAGAAAGAGAACGTGTAATGACTGTAAGGCTCTGTTATTAAAAAGCAACAAATTTGAATTTTCTAGAATTCATTTATTGATAGAATAATTTCTCATTGGCTCACGTTATTCTTAATTCATTGCGATTTCATAAATAAACTCTCTTAAACTTATTCAGATTTACATTATACAGAAAGAAAATAACCATTTTGAATTGGAAGACATCGTTTGATAACTCAGTTGAATTTCCATCCTTGTTTTTTGAGTTTTGAAGATACTATTAATGAGAATTTATGCATCCCGACTTTATAACTACTTTCAGCGATTGGGTGCTTCAGCATTTTTAACTTTGTTCATGAACAAAGCGCTCTTGGATGTCTACATAAAGAAACCAAAAGCTAAATAGAATCCTTGGAAACAATATTTTATCAGTTAGGTCTGGTTAGATTTGGGGTCATTCCTGATGAAAGCGATCATGGTGCCGGGAAAATTACGGTTTATTCCTAGTCACTGGGCGTAAAAAAAGCCTAAATCTCTCTCTCTCTCTATATATATATATATATATATATATATATATATCCCAGGTCGAGTCATATGAAAAACTCAAAAAATGGTACTAGATGCCGCCTTGCTTAACACTCAGCACTATAAGGTGAGGATCAAGGGTAAAATGGTGCAATCCAGGGAATTGAGTGGCGCCCCTCCCCTACACCTCGTTGTTGAAGCAATTCAGGTCAACCTCGACTAAGGTCGCCAACTTTACTTTACTTTATATATATATATATATATATATATATATATATATATATATATTATATATATATATTTTTTAGATAGATAGATAGATAGATAGATAGATAAAGAATGATGCATGAAAATATTAGCATTAATAGCAAGAGCTGAATAAAAAGTTTAATTTTCTTTTATGTAACGTTTCGAACAATAGAGAAACGTTGTGCCAATTTGAAGCCACTAAAATTTAAGTCAGTAGCACGAAATAGAAAAGTAAAAATGAACTTGAAAGAAAGAAAAAAAAAGAGCAAATGAAATGTAACTGAAATAAAAATAACCCATCGTAAAAGAGAACGTGTAAAAACTGCAAGTAGAAAGGAAAAAAAACCGAATAAACAAATAAAAGAATCCAAGAAAAAAGAAAAAATACATGAAAATAAAATGTGATGAAAAAGACTAAAATGAAAAGAAAAGGGAATAAAATCTGTCAAAATGAAAACCTAGACAAAAATTGAAAAAGAACAAATTGACTGAAAAGACTGAAAGTAGAACTTAATCAACTTTTGAAATAGAAAGAATAAAAATGAAAGAAATAGAAAATGTAAAAAAGATCATTGAATACGTTTTTAATTGTCTAATTTTCTTTCGTATTTCTCTCTCAGAAAATTAGACAATTAAAAATGTAAAGAAATAGAAAAGTTTTGAGGAAAAAAGAAAAGCAAATAAAAAATATAAATAAAAGAAAAAAAAAATGAAGAATAAATAATTGAATAATATAAGATAAAAACAAAGGATGAGGGGAGAAAGAGAAAACTAAATGATCATGGAAAGAAAAGTGGAATGGACATTCAGAGAAATCAAAGGACCAATGTAGTACAATAATCAAATACGAATTGTTAAGTGTTACAAGGATAAAGTGAGATTTATGATTTTTCAGTAAATAAGGTCAGAAAGAATGTGAATGAAAAAAATGTTTTTGGTGTCTTCATTCTCTCTCTCTCTCTCTCTCTCACACACACACACACACACTTCCTTATTTATATGAGTACAGATAAACAGTTAGTAGTTAGAAACTTATAAATTCATTGTCTTTCTAAAATGTAAACATTTCAGTGATATAAGTATCCACCTTTTCGGATAAATATCAAGAAACTTCAAATGAAATCATTTGGTAGAATATGAAGCATATTTTTTAACTGTATATTAAAGTATAAACTGTTCATTGAGCAAAAATCTTTGGGCAAAAAATGATTTACCAGTCTTAATGAAGCCAACGGACACATATATAGACAGCTATCAAATCCACAACACACGTTTATACATAAACACGGGTTTATCTTGCGTAATAATTGATTCCATTGTAAAAAAAACATGTGAGTGAAAAGCTTGAGGTGAGATGAAATTTTAGGAAAAGAAAAAGTTCTGTATATTTGCTTCAACATCAGCAAATTGAACATTCGATAAATCAAATGTCTGAGTTGTGTATATTCATACGTGATGATATGAAAAATGATAGAAATAATAAAATGACTATGACACAAGAAAAGGAAAGATGATTCAAAAGTCAAATTGTTATCAATTTTGAGAGCAGAACTTTATTAGAAATTTATCAAAGTACAAATGATACAGCTCTCAACCTCTTCTCAGTGTGTGTGTGTGTGTGTGTGTGTGTGTGTGTGTGTGTGTGTGTGTTTGTAAATATTTTGATAGTTTTTGTCACCAACGTATCAGTTGATGAACTTTCTGGTCTTCCTCCACAAATTACGTAAGCGAAAACGTTGGAAGAAAAACAACAGACGAGGAAATATAGTCTACATGAATCAGTATAAAATTTGGGTCCAATTTTTTTGACACAATTTTAATTATATTTGCGAAAAACTTCAAAGTAATTTTTAAAATTAATTTTTCTTTTGCCCGATTAACAATCTATTTGTTAATGATGGTCAGGAAAAGCAAAAACATTTGTAAAATTGCCATGGGCGGCGGATGTGGTGAACAAAAGACGAATAAGCAGGCAATGATGTATAAGCAAATTGCATGAGATGAAGGCGTCTCTGGTGACTGCCAAGTCAGCAACAGCCAGAATGTGCTGAAGTCAGCAGTGAAAATACTTCTGGGATGCTGCCATCATCTCCGTCAGCACCGTGGTCGCTTCGTCATCATCCTGCCAACAATCCTTCCCCATGTCTCCCCAACCGAGCCGTTCCACAGCTCTTCTAGCCCTGACCTTCCCTCTCACCTACAGCAGTAATTCTGACATCTGTGTCTCATCTTCTGTGGTTTTCTACCGCACCACGACACCAACATCATCATTAGTTGCAAAATCTACTAATCTTTTATTATCATCAGATGCAACAAGTTTGTTGGTACATTGTTACACTTATTCTCAAATAAGAACTTTACTGTTACAACAAACCTTTTTTTTTCATAAAAATATGTCAACGACGAACATAAATCTGAAGACGAGGAGGTCGTTGATTTTATTCCCGGTGCTGGAACAATTACATTCGTTAACGTAAGTTTACTCAAGAGAAGTTAAATGAGACAAGAGGTAGCATAAAAAACTTTCTTTCGGTAATCAGATAATTGCACGAGTAAAGTTTGTGATATTTACTTTCGATTCTAAATGCTGCTCTTAATGATGATAAGAGATTTATGAAGCAAACGCTAAATACAAATTGTTTTCTTATCACTTCTGAACTGAATTTATATTCTCTTTTAAACCTACATACTGTTCAGCCTCTTTGCCACAATGATAATATCAGTAATTTTCTATTTCAGCAAATTCTAACCCAAACGACTGCATGAACATTCTCGAGAGAAATGAAATAAAACTAGTATCGTATTTAATATTCGAAAGAGTGATTTAAAAAGTATCGGGACTTTTCTTTCTACGTGTTTCCACTTTATATTTAAACTAATTGTGCAAAGAGGAATTCCATTTTGAACCTTTTTTTTAATCTAAAAGTAGAAAAAAAAAACGACCATAGTTTTATTAACTATCATGAGGTTTATAAGTCTTGTGGAAGAATGTACAGACATATTTTGTTTTGTTTCGTTTAATTTTTTTATATTTATGGTTATTGAAGACATATATTACTGAACTATGTTTAAAGATAGTTTATATCTAATTATAATTTTGAGAATAAACTGGGGCATCGACAATATCATTTTCCTTTACTGGCCGGTCAGATAGTTAATTAAATGAAATGGAAAAAAGGGAGTTGTTTACAGTAAAGTTATATATATATATATATATACACTAACTGAGGTACTCCATCTACAATTGGTCAAGACTGTTTAGAGCTCAACTGGCTATAATGATAGAAAACTATCCCAAATGAGTTGATGTGGTGTGTTTATCAAAATTACGCGAAACTTCCAGATTTTTCTATTAAAATTGTCTTGAATTTCTGAAGAGAAATGTTTTTGAATTTAAGTAAGTGACAATTAAGAGACATATTGATAATAGAAATTTGAGTTTTGTCCGAATTGTAAGCTCTAACTTAGCAATGATGCTTAGTAATTATTCTATATTTTCAGATTGAAGAGCTACTTATGAACCTAACTATCTAGATATAAAACTAATGTTTCAAAGTTCATTATTTCTTTGGAATTTCGAAAATCTAAATTCTTTATAATTAATTACTTAAAGCAACTTGGTTTCCCACTGATTACTGACTGTTTTTAAATATTCCGGTAAACCTTTCTTTCTAGTTTTTAAGTTAACCACTCCCGCATAAATATGCAAATTTGATAGCTCTACATCAAACCGTCTATTGCGGACAGAAAAATTCTTCCATATCATTAATGTAGATATGTGTGCATAATTGTAAATTACGCAGAAAAAAAAGTGTTTAATTTGGTTCCTTGTTCAGATAAGAACACACACACACACACATTTATAAATATATTGCTCCAGAACCAAAGGTGAATGCTGAAAGAAACTAATCTTTTTTCCGGGCGCAAAACAAGTACGTAGGAAGAGAAGATGTGGATAAGAGAAACAGACGAAAATAAGTACATTGGTACTTGGCATTCAAGCAACCTCCAATGAAAAACACTGGCATGTAAGTGACAAGAAGCACAAATTATCTAACAATAGCATTTACTTAGGCGACAAATTAGGGTCAGCTCAATTTGACTCAAATAGATTCATGCAGATATTGTCATGCTGGCTGGCTAGGGTAGTGACAGAGTTATATTGGCATACTTTTGAAAATGGGAGTTGTAGGTTACCGATTGTAGACATTCCAGCAGAAATGAATATTTTACAAATCTTGACCAAAGAAAATGGGGCTAATTGCAGCAAATGTGAGTAGATGTTTTGAATCTGAAAGAGGCGAACGTGCTAATAACAGCAGCAGCTGGAGGAAAGCAATGAAATTTGAGCTGGAAGGGACAATCTGAAATCAGTAAGAGAAGAGATAGCAGTAAGAAAGAAGTAAAGTTGGTGCCTACTTCTTAATATATCAGGAAAAATTAAGTGTATGTCATCGAGGTAGAAGCTTAATGGGATCCATAGGTAAGGACTCGAACGTACTACTTAAAGACTAGCTTAACGCGACATTTTTCTCTTAGAAATAAAAGAGGAGGAAGAAAAACTTGAAAACTTTCTTTTAACGACATTGTTTTGTTGTGTCTCTGTTTGGATTCACTAAACTTCTACTTTTGCAAAGTCACCGGCATAGTTCATTTGGCCAGTGTTGTCTTACGATATACAAGCATATTTATGCAAATAAAAAATAAAAGCAAATACATGGAAGCCAGATTTATTGTCCAATATATCATCATCATGTCGCACTGCTTGTTCGGATTTCCTTGACTCTCTTTCGCCATTCTTCCCCGTCCCTATCATCCATCGATTCAGGCAGATCCTCCAGACTACGTCCTGTGTCCGTACACAGCTGTTATAGATAAGTTCTTGTTGGTTGGCCATCACTTGCACGTCCATGTGAAGGGGTCAATTGGAGAACGTCACTTATGAGTCCGTCCTTACTTCTCCAGCGATGATCCGCATGTCTTGTTCGTCTTATTTGGATGGTTTTAGAGATGGGAGTTTGGTGGCCGAACAGCTGCTGTTTTATGGGATATTGTTTCCAGGATTTGTGCAGTCCCCGTTTCCTTAATCATAAATACAAAGGGGAAATGCTCATGAATATTATAGTTGAGACATTTTAACACATTTCACTCTTATATTCATATATGGGGTATTCCACAAAAATTTAACGATGGTATGTTCGACGGAATATTCATTTAAAAACAAAGTCGATATTCTACCACAAATTTAGAATCTCACGTGGCAAATTCTCTTGATTTCTGATGGAGGCGTCGCTGAACAAAATGGTTAAACCAAAACCAAAAAATGAGAGGATAAAGTTTTAATTGTCGTTTAGTTTTTTTTTATCCATTTCGAGGCTAAACTGTGATATCGTTGTAAGCGTGTTCGAACTCAAGTCGCGCTATTACGTTCACTTTCGGACTAATACCCTCAGGAAAGGTGTGAACCCCCCTAACTCTTCAGCTATGCGTTAAATAGTATCCTTACTATTCTATTACAAGAATGGTTTTTGCTTTTAATAAACTACAAAGGTTGTAATGCCATTAAAACAAAAGAAAGGAAACATTTTGAGGATCGATTAATATTGATCCGCCAGAATTTCACCTGTATAGCACTAATCCCTCTTATTCAGCGATAAAAAAAAAAGAGATGTCTTACAAGAAGCCTTTGATTGGCAGAAATGACGAAAAATAACGATTAGCAGCCAGGATAACCTTCTGATAAAATACACAATGTATGATGCATATATAAAAGCTTGAATCTGTAATTTTGCTATTAGTTTTAAAACAGAAACCAATGATAAAGTACTTGCATGCATATTAACATGGTTATCCTTACGATCAAAGAATACAAATCGTCTATAAATAATAGCGAATACATAAATTCATATATATATGTGTGTGTGTGTGTGTGTGTGTGTGTGTGTGTGTATATATATATATATATATATATATATATATATATTGGATAAAAAAGTAACTTTCATTTTTTTTTCTTCTTTTGTTGTTGTTTTTTTTTTACAAGCTATGTATATGGAAATTAAGGTAATTTAAGAACTCTCCGTTATCTTTTCGTTTTGTTCCAAGTATTTTCGACTTTTCATTGGCCATTGTCATTGTTAAACTCGAAACAAATTGGGTGTTATTGTCTACTGACAAATTCAGATGTTGAACTGTTTTCGATGTCTCTCTTCTTGGATGCTAAGATTTTGATTATATCCAAGAAATCTACCAGTTTGTTCCAATGAAAATATTTCATGTTTGGGACATTGTAATTTGGAAATGGTTTTGAATTTTTATGGTATTGGTTTGGTTTTATGACATATCAACCATTGTTGGTTATTTAAAATGCCAAATCCTTTTTATACATATATCTTAAATATGATTTCAAAACACATTTTGTAGATAGTATTTTTTTAAAGAAGCCTAAGCTCATTTTTTCACACAGTTCAATGGATTCACTTATTTCTATCTAATACGAATAATTTTATTTACTATCAATTTATTTGCACTGTTTAATGCTTTCAAGTATTGCTATGTATCACTAACAATTCAGTTAAATATCGGTCATTTCTTTACACACAGTTAAATGTAAAAACAGTTCTATTTCAAACAGTTCAGTTTAGCTTAAGTACACAGTTTAAATGAGAAACAGTTCTATTTGACTCATAGATAGAACCCTATCTGGTGCTACAACTCCGAGCCAGAGTGAAGCTGGGAGCAATGGCAATAAAGGGGTACTCAGCATTCCTTAAAGCTTCAGCATTACTGGAGCCTCACCACCAAATTTTTTTTAATCATATCCAGGACACACGTTGGGGGAGTTTTTCCTCTCTGCAGAGATGCAGTCGGTGTATTCTACAGCCCCAGTCGACTGGGTCAAAATGGTTTTGAAAAAACATCAGCGTATTTATTATCAAAAATATTCAAAACATGTGAAATGATTCATGTTCTAAAATTAACGTTTGCTCTTGCTTGTCCACTCGACTGGAACTTGGTTGTTTTCTTTATTGATGTTGGTATTAATCTTAAACGGTAACATCTTACATATACGCATGCTCATACAAATATCTTAATATGTTTTACCTGAAGATCCATATATTTTCTGAAAAGGTTTAGATTGCAGAGAATAGCAGCCGGTAGTTTTACTCACGATATTGATCATAGCCAATAAGTATTGTTGCACATTATCTTTGCCATGGAAATTAATAAGAGTGTTGTCGGTGACCAAGAGGACTTCGAGAAAATAGTTGGAAGGAATATCTCGCCGTGTGCGGTACAGCATTTGTTCTTTATAAACCTTTTGTCGGTGAACTCTTTCGGCTCCTGTAAACATAAAGAAAGGTGACGGGACAATGTATGAATACTTAAAAACTGAATTATTTCAGTTAAATGTCATTAGAGGAGAGACAAATTAGGAAATAGATCTTAGGGTTTATATTTGCTTCAATAAGTAAAAAAAGTAAAGTTGGCGACCGGAGTCGAGGGCAACCAGAAAGCTCCCTTTTCAATAGCTACTACACAGAAGTGTAGGGGAGCGCGCTACTCCTTTCCCAGGATTGCTGCACTTTACCCTTGATACGTACCTTATATTGCTGAATGTTAAGCAAGGAGGTATCAAGTACCATTTTTTTTAGTCTTTGGTATAACGTGACCTGGGATTGAACCCAGGTCTCCCAGAACATTGGCGAACACTCTACCCATTAGACCAATGAGCCGGAAAAATAGATTAAACGGTTGACAACAAAATCAAAACTATTTTCTTGGTGTTTCTTACATTTTATTTATCCTAGAAAAAGAACAGGTACACTATGAAACATTTCTTTCATTTTATGAATTTCGATTCAAATTGAAAAAAATTTCTTTATGGAAAAAAAAAAGGTAAACAGTCTTTGTTGTAAATTAACAAATGAAATTTATCGATATCAACAATAAGAAAAGGAGATCCAGATAGAGTGGATTTTACTTTATTTTCAGTTAGATTATATAATAAAGGCAACGCCTGTATTCTAAAAACTAAACTTAAAGATATTACATGACACAAACAAAAAGATGAATTTGGGAAACACGTGACTGTTTCTTATAGCCATCGTGTCTCCATTAAAACGTATAGCAGGTTTGAAAATTTCATTTGAAGGTTGTATGCATGTGTGTATGAAATGCCAGACTTGTAGTTGTACTAATTAATCTCGATGCTGTCTCGATATACTGGTTAAGAAGAATGCATGAATATTATTTGTAACCATAATATAAAACGAAATTTCAAAGATTAAAAAGAAACAGTAACAAAAAACGCTCATATACACATGTTTTAATGCAACAAAAATAAAAATGATGAAAGTAGGAACGACAAAAACAGAAAAACAGCACATGTTGGAAAAATCATTGACATTGAACTTTTAAAAATCTGTTCCCAATTTCAAGGTTGTATAAGTGTGAATAGAATAAACAGAAATTAAGAAGAAAACGGGCAAAGTCGGGTGGCCGAAAAACGATAAGAGAAGTTTAAAAAGGAAGTATAAAGCAGAGAATGGAAAAGGATAAAAAAAAGGATAAAAAGGCGGAGGCGGGGGGAGAAGAGGAGGAGAAAATGAAAAAGAGAGAAATTGAAAGAAACGGAAGGAAAGAAAAAAAAACTGGTTTGAAACAAAAAAAAAAAAAAATCATAGAAGAAAAAACAATAAATTAGCAAAGAAGAAAGTTGACATGAAAGAAGACGAGACGAGTGGAAATAGGAGAAATACTTTTTGATGTTTGTAAATTTTCTCTGTTCGTTTATTGATGTCTTTTTTGTCTTTATAAACAAAAAAGTTCACAAATTTTCATGCTTCAAAAATGTGGTAACATAGAAATAAAAAACTTCTTCTGAGTTTAAATTTTTAAATTTGTGTCTGGTGAGTGATAATCCCAAAATAATGGCCGTAATTTCGGTTGTTAGATATTTTAAAATCTTTTCAATGAAATTGCAAGTGCGTGTATTGTTAATGAATTTAAAAAACGGTTATATGAGGTTAAAATCCTAATTTGATTTCATTGTAAACTCACTAAACCCTAAGAAATATGCGCGAGTAAACAAAAAAGTTCACGATTTGTCGTTTTGTCACGACTTATTTTTATGCTTTGCAGCTATTTATATATTTCTCAACGCATCTCAATTCTAAAACAAATATCCAGTTTTAAAAATCATCTCGTGACGCATAACTGTTTTGCAATTTATTTCCAATCTGAACTTTTGTAATTTTTGTAAATAATTGATTGCTTTGTTGTGTCAGAAAAAGTAATGAGTACTTACCTTCCGGTGGATAAGGGCAGAGTGATTGAACACTGAGAAGTACTCGCCTTACCGGCGATCGTTTTCATGCATGTTAATTACATCAAAAGTTTACATATTAACTGCTTGTTCACATGTCACATTTCGTCCTATATCAACGGTAGATCTTTTTGCTGAAACAAATGAATGGTTTCTTTTTCTCTCTTTTCTTTCGTTACGTTTGATCGCGCTCATAGACCTACATAGATCTACTTTGATATACCCTTTGATTACATATGATTTGGTATTCCCTTACACCAGATAATACCAAACCAAGGTCTGAATACCAGCAATCTGTTGCAAATCCATTTCTGTTGAATCCAGATCCAATAGGCATCTAGATTTTTTTCCTCTCTCGCTCAGTTGCCCTTATTTGATTTATGAATAATTCTTCTTCTATATCTCTTCTTTTACTTAGGTTATAACCTGCCCCTATAGTGTTTCTTTCCTATGGAATTTGCTCCAGTTGAAAACCGTTTTCTGACCCGAAATCAGTAACGACTACTTTCTTTTTTTTTAAATTAATGTTTACATTTTCTTTAAACTCTCTCTCTCTCAGGTAGATAGATAGATATATGAATAAATAAATAAATAAATAAATCTATTATTAAATGAATCTGTTATTAAATAAAACATATCGAGTAATTTACACTATTATTTTTATAAACAAAACAAATCTGAAAAGTTTATTTTATAAACAAACTTTTCAGATTTGTTAGATTTTCAAATGTACTTATAACACAATTTCAAAAGCTAATTACTCCTCTTTATAGACACGAGTTGTGAGTTAAAATTCAAGGCTATCCATTTGAGAGCTGAAATGGCTTCATTTGAATGACAGCAATTTAAAGATAAAAGTTAGCAAAACAATCCCATATTAAAAAGTTCAGAAAGAATTAGAGTAGAAATAAATAAAAATCAACTTTATTTGTGATGTTTAAACATATAAAGAAATCGACTTACGCCAAAGAAAATAAAAGAAATGCAAAAAAGAAATTAAAATGAATACGAGGAAATAAAAAAATTTAGACGGAGAGAACTTTCAGAGAAAAAACAAGGAAGCAGCAAATCTATGAGACTTGGAAAGAAAGAATAATGCCAAGGGAAAAGTTTATGTTCTGACCTTGCAATATGAACTAATCACTATCACAAAAAATAACATCTAGTCCCTTTCTTCATTTTTTAATGATATAAGCAGAAACTGTCCAAGTTGGCATATGTGAGAGTCCAGTTGAAAGCCAGATGTCACACCCTAATCGCCCCACGTAGGCAACTTATCGAGAAAACATGACGTCTAGACTAGAAACAATATTTTTATAAAGTTAAAAACAAGGACAGAGAATGCAACAGGAAAGATTCGGAGAGCAAAACGATTTTAGAAGGCGTTGTTTATCAACACTTTGCAAAGGTCAGATTACTTGACCAATTGTTATAACTGTCCACTCAAAAGAGCAAAAATTATTTTCAACTAACGATTATTTAGCATTTTGTTTAATGTTGTTTAATTTCCTTTAAAAATAATTAAGTCAAAAGTGAAAATACTTTTTCTATTTGTTTATTTGTTTTATTTTATTTATCACATTAAAATATTTCCCAGAGTGGAAACAAGTTTATCTTCCATATAACCATTATCCTTTGAATTTAAGAATTCTTGAAATGGTTCAATAAATATCATTGTTGGTAATCCTTTTTATGATTTTGACGTCTTCTCTTTGGTTTAAGAAGGATTTACGAAATGAAATCATAAAAATAATAAATGCACAAATAAGGAATGAAAATCTCCGATATGCCAATCTTATTTTCTAATTAGATGAAAATGATAAACTTATTCAAGTAAAAAACGATTAAAAAACATTTTACAACAAAGAGCACCTTTTATTATTGGATTATTTTTTTTAGATTACTGTTCCTATTTGTTATTTTTTTCTAATGAGAAAATCAACAGCATTAGAGACACTAGAAAAATAGGCATCTATATATATATATATATATATATATATATATATATATATATATATATATATATATATAAGCATGTTCTGTTGAAGACCGCGAAGTATTTTCTTTTTATGATCATTAAGTGGTGACGTTCAAGTCTTATTATTTTCCTAATGTCTTGGTCGAGGTGGAAAAGAAAGTGTCCCATACTAGCCTAAGCCCTTTCGACCATTTTGCTGGTTGTCCTCAGGGGTTGTGTTTGATTGTTGCTGTGATTTTTTATAGTTATTCGGAATGGCACTTTCTTCACCTCGACCCAGACATAAGGAAAATAATAATGAGTTGAACGTCTTCCCTTAAAGATCATAAAAAGAAAATACTCTGCGGTCTTTAATAGAACATGCTTAAACAATGACTCGCTGCCTAAGGGCACAATATATATATATGTGTGTGTGTGTGTGTGTGTGTGTGTGTGTGTGTGTGTGTGTGTGTGTGTTCTACTCTCTCTATAACATAGAAAGCTCGCTCGTTTGAATTTGAAGAAAAATAGATGTACATTTTATTTTTTAAGTATAGGAATTATATTATATTTATATCATAAATTGAATTGCCATGACCAGAAAATCCGGCAAACGCTTGCGCGCGATATACGAAACCACTGGAGAGCTGTTTCACCTTACTAGGTCTCATCCTAGGAGTTTCTGGTCATGGTAATTCAATTTATAACAAAGAAAATAATCCTGAACTTTTTACCCGGTCAAAGTGTAGTAACAATTCGCTTTGATTAAATTCTTTTAAGTTCTAAGTTTTAATAATCTTTTTCAAAACCAAAAAGCGTAAAACTTAATTTTTTTTAAATTACAGAAAATAGACTAATTTAATGAGCATATGTCGAAAATTACATGAACAATTGCAAATGTTAAGATCTGACGTTACAAAGAAACCCATCGTAAATTTGATTCTGTTTTCTTTATACCATGGTTTGGTTTTCTTTCTCTGTTTAATGGCATATCAATCTTTCTGAGTTATTAATATCATGTTATTATTATTATTATTATTATCATCATCATCATCATCATCATCATCATACCCTTGCAAGTTTTTCACACTTCTGTTAACTGATGATCTATCACTGAAGTCTGAGTGAATTAAAATTTCTTCAGGTTTCTAAGACTCTTCTTAGTATTCTAGCCGATCTCAACAATGCAGATCACAACAATGCTCATTTTCTGATTTCCAACTCATCTATTTCCTTTTTCTAAGCTTTTGGGAATCGTTCTAAGTGCGGCAATTGCAATGGGTATCACAGTGAGCCTGCATGCTCCACAGCTTTCTTTATTCTATGGTAAAGTCTAAGTTCTTGTCTCTCTTTTCATTTTCTGTAATTTTCACTCAATGGTCCGATGCGACGACAGAATCCTCAAGAAGGCAAATTCTTTTTTTCTCTCGTTAATTATCACGAGGTTTAGTTTTCTGCCCGGGATTTGATGATCTGTTTCTATCTCAAAATCCCAATGAATTTTATGCGTTTCATTCTCCAGGACAGATTCTGGGTTGTGCATATATCATTTGTTCGTTGGGTCAAATTTAAACTTCTGGCATAATTCCTAGTGACTCACCTTCCTAACCCAGTTGTATCTAGTCTTATACTATTTTGAGCTAATTCACTGCATTCGCTTATCTTGTTGATGGCTTCATCTCAATCACCACTTAATCCACATCTGCTATTTTGTTGCATCTTGTCTATTCTTACTTTGACAGAGTTAGTCCTTATGGTGTTGTTCTGTGCAGCAATCACACATGATTCAGTTTCTCTGATCTTTTTTTGGTTTGGTAGTTCTATTCCTTCTATCATGTGTCGTTTTCCGCTTCTCATGATTAATATGGCGCATTTTTCTATTCCATCCCTATGTTATGACTGAATATTCTTGATACGTGTTTTAGGTTTTCCAAATCTTTTTCAATTTTTGCCTAACAGTTTGATGTTGTCCACGTATATCTGGTGATTGATTTTTTCCTGTGATTTTGTAAGTTTGTATCCGCCTGTGTATTTCCCAAGTATATGATTAAGTGGTATTATCGCAATCACAAATAGTAATGGTGATAGCGCATCTCCCTGGAAGATACCTTATCTAATCTTTTTCCTCCTCCTATCAGTTCCACTCTTCAGTTTTTCATGTTTTTTCCGATAAACTTTATGACTTTGTCGGATATCTTGTGCAGTTTTAGACAGTCTATTATCCAGATTTGTTGATCAATATATATCAGTAGCTCTCCCGTTCCTCTGGTCCCCTTGCAGCACCCTTTCTGTTCCTCAAGAAACGCTCCCCGGTTTATTTACGAGAAGTAAATCTCCTACTTTATTTGTGCCGTTAATATTTTCCACATCATCGGTAGGAACGTTATGAGTCTATAATGTTTAGGGGCGGTTCCTTTTGGGGTTTTTTTTTTAATGAGAGTGGTCTTTCCCTTAGTCATCCATTCAGATATATCTGTTTTTTGTAAGCATCTATTCATTTCGATAGACCGTCTTGGATGTGTCATGGGTGGAGGCGAAATTTTAAACCAGAATCCATGTATACCATCATGGCCCGGAGTTTTTCAATTTGGTATTTTTGAGTATTGCTCTGAGAGAATCGAGGTGTATTTTTGCCTTCAGACCTCCTTTCAGTCCCTGTAACTCATTTTGCGTGTCGTTTATACATTCGGTTTTTCTGTTATGAGCTCTATGTTCCCATATTTTGCTCAAAAATTGTTTAGGCTCGCTCGCATTCAGTCGAGGGTATGTCTTCGTTGCATTTCCCCCTACTTCCTCGTAGAATTTTCTTTCATTGTTTTGGAATGTCCTGTTTTGTCTGTATTGTTTGATCCTATTTAGTCTTCCTTCTTTCGCCCGTACCTTCTGATTTATCGCCTCGAATTCTATCATTTGTTCTAATGGTGTCGTCTTGCTCGTCCCAACATATTCTCGCGTTTTTCTTTGGTCTTAGCATTTTCGCTTGTTGTCGAAGCTTTCTCATTTGTGTTTCCCGTCTGATTTCCCATTCAGGTTTTAAATTTTTGTGTTCTTTTGCAGGAGCCCGATTTTTTAACAGACTAATTTTGCTCCTGCATAAATTAGTTGGTTTAATTCTGTGATGTTGTTCGTTGAGATAAGTGTTAATAAGTCGTTTATTTTTTCCGTTTCTGTCTTGACTCTTTTCCTGTCTTGATTTCTGAGAGATTGTAATATCTTCTTTCAATACATAATTCTGATTATAGTCTCTACATTAATTTTTTCTTTTTTCATTAGTGTTTGTTCGGTGTCTCGGTGTATGGTGTTTTTTTATTATTATTATTATTATTATTATTATTATTATTATTATTATTATTATTATTATTATTACTATTATCATTATTATTCCTTGAAATTTTTCACACCAACCTTAGCTGATAGTCATTTACTGTTTGATCCACAGCAAGTCTCCTCAAGTCTCCAGGACTCTTCTCAGTATTTTACTCGATCTTAATAATGCTGTACTTTGGATGGTCTCCACATGTCCTCTTATTTCTAAGTTTTCCAGTCCCTTTATCAAGCCTTTGGTGATTGTTCTGAGCGCACCAGTTACAATTAGAATCACCGTCACCTTGATATTCCATTTTTTTAGTTCTCTGGCAAGGTCTAAGTACTTATCCCTCTTTTCGGTTTCTTTTATTTTCACTCTCTGGTTTGCTGGGACGGCAAAATCCATATATCGACAGTTTCTCTTTTTTTGTCGATTGGGTCTGGTCGTCTGGCCGAGATTAGGTGATGCGATTGTCTCTCAAAGACCCAGAGAATTTTTTGTGTCTCATTTTCCAGAACGGATTCCGGTTCGTGCATATATCACTTGTTTATATGGTCAAATTTTAAATCTTGCATAATTTCCAGAAAATACTGACAGCACAAATATAGTAGGAGATTTAATACTCAGTAATAAGCCGGGGATTGTTTCCTTGCCCACCCAGTCGTGTATCGTCTTATACTCTTTTTGTGCTAATTTACTGCATTCGCTTATTATGTGACTAATTGTTTCATCTCAGGTCTTTAGGATTCTTCTAAGTATTCCAGCTGACTTTAAGAGCAGTGGTCAAGATGATCTCGATTTTTTCTTTGCACTCCAGTTCCTCCACCATCCTTTTCAATCTTTTAGGACCGTTCCAATTGCACCAACTATAATTGATATCACCATCATATTCCACTGGTTTTTCAGCTCTTTGGCAAGATCCAAGTATTTATCTATACTTTTGCTTTATTTCATTTTCTCTCTGTAGTTCGTCGGAACTTCAAAATTCACCCGATGACAAGTCCTTCTTTTCTTGTTAATTAACACTAGGTCTTTCCTTCTGGCCAGGATTCGGTGATCCGTTTATATCTCCAAATCCCTGAGAATTTCATGCATCTAATTCTCTATCACAAATTCTAGTTTGTGCATATAGCATTAGTCAGTATGGCCAAACTTTAATCTCTTATACAATTTCCAGTGGATAACTTTACCCACTCAGTCATGTTTACTCTTGTATTTTTTGGAAGGGTGGGGGTTAGTTTGCTACATTCGCTTATTATGTGATTAACTGTTTCATTCCAATTACTACATAAGCTACACTTATTATTCTTTTGTGGATTATTAATTTTTGCTTTGACGTTCTTATGGCATTATTATTTATTTATTTATTGCTGCTATCAAAAGTGATTCAGTTTTTCCAATGAAGTTATCCCTTCTTCGTCATCTTTAGGTCATATTGTGTGCGATTTCCTTAGTTTGACATTTGAAGTATCCATTCAGTAATTTTTCTTCCCAATTTTGTTTGCTAGATTTTGTTTTTTCCCACCGTTTGCCCTTAAGCTATTTCTATTGATTAAGCTGTTATTTTGTGCTGTCATCAATCTTTCTTTACTCTTTTTAGTTTCTTTTTCGAGTCCCTGACATGTTGTATGCCGACCAGACCTCTTGCATTTCTTTTCTTGACGCATAGAGTCTGTCAGCAGAATCTGTCTATCTCCCTAGAGTAAAGACTTGTGCATAGTCATCAATTTCCTTCGTCTGTCTGAGTTCCCATCTTGTCTTTTTAAGAATGGTCCAGAGTATCTTACCAGAAGGAAAAGTGTTTTGATACTTTCCTGATTGAGCAGTTCTGTCTCTCTCATTGTTTCTCTTTTGTGTATTTCATTATAAGCACATTTTTTCAATTCAAAATTTCATTCCTATATCTTGGTTTGTGTTAGGGTCTGAAGATATTTGCGAAAAATGAAAAGGACAAGGTCCTTTTCATTTTTCGCAAATATCTCCATGTCACAAGGGTGAGTCAAACGTTTTGCAACATTTCGGTACGTGTTATATCACGTGACTGAAGCCGTTTAAGCTGTTGAGTGGTTCTTGCTGTGATGCTGGCACGATGTACATTTCTTCACTTTGTGATCTGAAAGCCACACAGATAAACGTGCAATGTAGTCGAATTCAGGAATTTATGCTTTAAAGGTTCAAACTTAGTCATAACACCGCGGAAGTAACCAAAGAGATTTGTTGTGCAGAAGTTGAAAGGTTGCAAAAACCTTTGCATTTTCTTAGTGTATAATTAAGTCACATCATTGTTATAACAAATATTTGGGACAAGAGCGAGTTTCTCAAGAAGATGCATCTTTGAATTATAACTTATTTTAGGGTTTGTGCTCCTGCTACTAATTCCACTTTCCAATTTTGCATTTGTTTTTTATGAAAACACATGTTTTTCAGCCTCCGGTCCTTCTTCAATTCTTTGCAATTCTTTTTTCATGCCATTTAATCATTCAGCTTTTATTGTTTTGTTCTTTTTGCTCCCATTGTTTACTCCAGAAATATTTTCTTTTGTTTGCATCCGGTTTCTCGTTTTCCTTTATACTTTCTTCACCGATTTCTTAATAGAATTTTCTTTCGTTATTTTGGAATGTCTTGTTTTGTTTGTATTGTTGGATCCTGTTCCAGCATCTTTTAAGTTTCTCTTCTTTCACCAATATATTTTTTATTTATTTCTTCCATTTGTATTGTCAGTGTTCTCTGCTGCTGTTTGTTTTTTTCAGTCTTTTCCTTCCATTGTTTCCTTCTTTCCTTTATTCTTTAGCATGTTCTTGTAGTGTCTTTATTTATTATTTCCCATTCAGCTGTTGTAATTTTCTTTGGCTTGGAAACCAGTTTTTCACTAACTAATTTTGTTCCTGTATAAAATAAATTATTTAGTTCAGTGATGTTGTTCGTTGTGATATTTTTTAAATAATTTATTTACCGTTTCGATTATGCAACTGTGTATAAAGAAAAGACAATAAACAATAACAATTAACACCAATGTGATGGTAATGAGTTCACTTTTGGTTTTCAGTATTTTATATTTCAGCTCCTTTGGGGAAATTTCGTTAAGCATATTCTTCACATCTTACCTGTCCACATATTTCTAATATCTCGAGGTTAGAAAACAATTTTCTTTAAAATCATCCTTGTTTGGTCGGCAAGTTTTCCGCTTGTTGAATTAAAATTAGTAAATTCTGAACAAATCTTTATCAGTTTTTTGCTTTTTTGGGGGGGGTGCTTTTAAAATAGCATTGGAATACATTTTGTTGTCTTCTTTACTCCATTTTTTTCGGCCTATATCAGGCGCATTGTTGTTTTGATCCTTTTCAGTGTACCTGAAATTAGAACAGCCAACATTTACAGGATGACAACTGAGTCCCTCATGTTAGCTATTAAAGGAGTTCCTGCTGATCAAGACACTCAAATCCGTCATTTCAGTCCCACGTGAATTGTATTCATATTTAACATTTTTCACGGCTATACCATACCGAGGAGTTGATTAATTGTCTGTTCCTGCCACAGTTAAGCTGGTATTCTTCTAAGGAAGAAAATAATCAGCCGATCACGAGAATAAAAAAACATGAGATTTTGAAATTTGTAAGATTTAACTTAGCTAAAATCCAACCCAATCATTTTATCTTTATCTGACTTTGAGGGATTTAACAAAGCAAATTCGTTTGAATGGTACAGCATTTAACATGCAACGAAGAAGAAGAAAGTTTTAGAATTTTATTTACTCCAGATTCTTATTGTTGATGCACTTCTTTTAAATTGTTAACGATATTTTGTGACTTTTAGCATACTCCTATTTAGATGATATTTGTGGCCTGACTATTTTAAAAACACATGATTGAAATTAGTTTTCCATTATTAAACTTAGCTTAGTTTGGCATTCGCCAACCATTATACCTCATGCTAACCATTATACCACTCCGAGTGCATAGTTAGTTGAACTCGGTGTATCACTCTTTGGGTCAGATAAGAAAGCTTTACTAATTGCAGACACATTTATGTTTCATCTTCTTCTCCTTCACCAAATTTACTAGTTCAGGAATCTAATTCTAGAGAAAGATTGAACTTGAATTGATCCAACAATCGATTTGTCAAGAAAAAAACAACAACCGATAATCTTAATTGAAATAATTTTGATAGACTTACCTTAGTAACAGTGCTAACATTCTAGGTTTAAAACTTACCTCTGAACTTTTTATTTGCATATCGTAATTTGCTTTGTGTATCCTTTGTATTTCCGCTTAACGTGTAATTTTTGCAAGAATAAATAAAGTGGGGTCGTCCATTTTGGCCAAGAGGTAGTTGTTGACTGACTGGTTGAATAAAGAGATCCTCTGTGTCAGTCCGGATGAGGCCAGTCTGGGAAAAGAAAATCAGTTTCGAAACTTCAAAATCAATTATTAAAATTTTACTAGTAACACATTTTTGATGGATATATATAGTAACTTCTTTAATTTTAACAAAATAAAAAGTCGCATATTCCATAAAAAATGCGTAAATAGGTTTTGACAGATAGAGAATTTTAATGACTTAATTTTCCTACATAATGCCTCTTCTATTCAGTGCAAATATTTTAATAAAAATAATGTCGGACAATATCTATAAAAAAAACTCGGATGCCTTTCAGTTATTCAAAAGTTAAAACACAAGGGAATACTAAAAAAAAACGATATTTTCTAAACTTGGCTTAATCTGAAACAATGCCAAGAACGATTCCTTTTGACGACAAACACAAAATATTTTTCCTAGTTATTATAATCAAACTTTTCTTTACTAGGACCAAGAAAAGACACTGACTAAAAGTCAAAGCAATCGCTGGATATTATTTTATTGCCACAAATTGAAACAATTTTTGATAAAAAAAAAATAATTGACTTTATGACCTAGTTTCGAATGACATGTGCAATTAGTTTTGACGTTTTTAAATAAATCTTACATGTCTAACTCCATAACGGAAACTTTTTAAAATAAAAATTGTCACTTATACTTGGAGTCCCAAAGTATTTTGTTTGAAATAGAAAATTAAGTTAATGTCATACTGAAATACCGCAATCCAATTGCTAGTGATATTATCATTAAAAAATCTTGCAAAGAAAAATAAAAAACAAACGATATACATATTATGTAATACAGTTATGCATGGTTATGTCCACGCCTAGCACTTTTAGCTCGTTAAGACCTTTAAAAGTAGAATTTGATTATTACGAATTAGAAATCCACTTTATCAATGTCATAATTCTCTCTCTCTCTCTCTCTCTTGTCGGTAAGGCTTAGAATATATCGACTGCAGAGGGGGAGTTAACCTCTCTAATGAGAGGAGATCCTATTTTTACCCCCCCCCAAAAAAAAAGAGTGGTCAGAGTATGAGAACAAGCTGCTTGAGATGGCGAGGATCCAGTTTTGGAATTTTAAAGAATGTGAGCAACCATTCTTTGCAATTAATCCCAGGTTTACCATGGCCTGGAGTGGTAGTAGCTGTTAGGATCCTATTTATGGCTCAAATAGATCTGTTTAAAAATCATCAATACGGGATAAAAATACGTACGTAAACAAATGATTATCATTAAATATGAATAGTTGCTTGAAACCATATAATTGTGTGTAAATGATTAATATTAGAATGTTTAGAATGCTTGAAACCATATAAATGCGTGCAAATGATTTGCATCAGATAGGAATACTTGATGATATATAGCTACGTGCAAAGAAATAATTGATATTCTAGATAAATAAAAAAAAAGTATGGTTATTGAATTATTGCATTGGAACGTTCAAAATATAAATAGTTATGATTACAAACATTTAGAAATGAATCAAATTTCGACATTCGTAATAGATAAAAAGTTGTTGATATGGTGTTGAACAAGAGGAACCTCCTTTTCTCTTTGATTGTCGCTTACGATCTATAATGGTTGCTTGCTAAGGATAATATGCTTGTGGAGACAGGTGAGAGTTTCTTCGAAATCTTGTCAATTGCAATGCGATTTGTTATAAATGGATTTAGGATTGGTATCCTGAATCAAATTTCTGTTTCAGGGAGAAAGAATAGCAATCAGTAATTTGGTTTAGACAAATGATAAACAACTCATTAATTTTGAATATTAGTATACTAGTTTCATAAGTCAAACTTTGTGGAATCTTCATTTGGTGCCTAATGAATCAAGCATTAAGATTAGATCGAGCCCATCTATAAAAATTTAGCAATTATTTCATATATTAAAATATATTTACAAAATGATCTGTTTTTACCATCAACGAAGTTACACTTTATCATAAAGAACTAATTATTGTTCGAAACGCCTTGAACTTATTCTTAATTTAGGTTTTAAGGAAAATTTTTAAATGTTTAAGAAAAGATATATGACCACATATTTTGGTATAAAAATATAGGAATGAGTTATGAAACTAATTATAATTGCTAGTAATATAAGCTGAGACGGCAACAGATGGAAACGTTTATCGGCTGCGTTTTAAATAAGATTTAAGTTCAGTACTTGAGAGGTGTTTTTGTTTATTCTTCTTTACACAATTTCCATGGTGATAGATATCGCAGTTTACAGTAAAAAAACTGCTTTTCTAATTTTCTAATTTAGATATGAAGGGATATTAATTTTGAAGGGGCCAAGTGAGATCTTGCCGCTGACGAAAATTTTTGGGTTGCTTAATTTAATTAATTTATTTTTTATCGTCATAGTCTTTTAATTTGAACTTCAAAATGAAAAGTTGCAAACCAGTAGCCTTGATAGTTTGGCAATTTTTATCTCGTTAGTTGACTTGTTATTTAGATAACTTTATGACCTTCAGAACCACTAATAACTGATATAAAGTGAATCAGATTACAGATGTAAAAAAGTAACACTACATTTTCTATTTCTTTACTTTTTTAAAATCTCTTTCAAGACAATTTTTTTGGTATATTTTTCTCCAATATTTTTTCATCACTTCTCTCTCCTTTTTCGTTTTTCTTTTACATTTTTTTAATATTGTCTCTTTCAAATGTAGTTATTTTCTTTTTCACTTGCTTTCAGTCTTTTTCTTTATCTCTATCAAGCCCCCGCCCACCTTACCTACGATTTTGCCCGCACAATTTCTCTATTTTCCTCGGATCAACTAAACATGAATATTTATTTTCTTTCATTCTACTTTATCTTGTAATTTAGCAATTTATCTACTCTCTCTCTCTCTCTCTCTCTCTCATACACACCTACTCCCACATAAGTCCATTAAAATTCTCCTTCTGATCAAAATGCTCTAAATTCCAATTTCCATTACCATTTTTTGCTGTTTTCGTTCGTGTTGTACGTCATTTTTTGATTATTGAATAAATGAACAATGAAATGCTGATTAGAATTTTGAATTTTTTCCTAAATAGAATTATCAATGTCGTCATGTACCGCTCTTACAACGAATTTATTGATTGTCGTGTTGGGTATTGATAATGAGATGTTAAGGATATGCTTTTAAAGACGTGGTTTAACTTTTAAGCAAATATAATGAAAAACAATCAACTTAATAAAGTTTATCTCTGTCAGCCTGTGTGTCTAAAGCCTATAGACACCCAAACCGCTGGACATAGTTGCAGTTTGGTACGAAAGACTACTTTTCAATCAATGTTATTCTTATTGTATCATGAATTTAGAGCGAAGCCATAATCGATCAAATAAGATTAGTCAATTAGACAAATTATTCTGAGATTTTTTTTTAGTTTTGTTTTTTTTTTTTTTTTCTACGATGGATATTTACTTCCGCTTCCAAACATTCCTAACATCAGCAATTTTTTTACTTCTGAAACCAAAAACGACAAAGAAGGTAGTTTGCTTTTGTAATCAATAAAATTATTTAACAAAATATTCTTGAATGAAACTTAATCTTGTGTGATGGTTAAAGTTTTGTACTATATTTCTGCGTAATTGTAAAAATTATTTTCATTCAAAAAATTCTTTTCGCATATACACATTCTTTTCGCTATTTCATCATAAAAACACTCCTCAAAATTATTAATTTTTATCTTTATCTTTTTGATAAACAATGGCCAAAAATTAATCAGATTAAAGTACTTTTATAGGAATAAAATGAATCATTGAATTAAAAGGGGAAAAAATTGGTACATTATGACGTTAACCTTTTTAAAAATGTTATTTATGTAATAAGTTAAAAAATATTTCAAACGAAAAATGTAGCTTCGCTTTTTGTTATAAATAAATGAATATTTCAAAAGCTGTTTTATTCCATTTTTAAAGGTAATCCATATAGATCAAAAAAATGTTAAACATGGACTTTTATCCATTTGAACAATTTTAAGCAAAAATGCTTTCAGAAAAATGAAAAATTATTGACTTATAAAAAACAAAACATGGTATATCATAAATACGCCGTCATATAAAAGAACATTATGTTGGAACATATATAGCTATTTTTTTTTTTAATGTTATTAATTTAATTGTAATGAATAATATTCTTCTAATTATCTTTTGTAATTGTATATTACTGGTGTGATATGATATAATACACGGGAAACACCGCGTATCCTCGCTAGTTCAAAATAGATTAAATAAGAAGAAGAAGAAGTTCTCTTTTGAGAGTTTTTCACACCAGCGTTAGCTGATGGCTTCTCACAGGAGTTTGAGTGGCAACAAGTCTCCTTTCGTGACTGTACCAAGAGCACCAATTACAATTGGTATTATCGTTTCTTTCATGTTCCAAAGCTTTTTCAATTCCCTAACAAGGTCCAGGTATTATTACCTCTTTTCACATTCTTTCAATTTTACTCAGTGGTCCGCCGGGACAGCAAAGTCTACAACTCGGCAAGTTCTCTTTTTTTTTTGTTTTTTGTTAATTAATAAGATCTGGTCGCCTGGCCGAGATTTGGTGATCCGTTTGTGTCTCAAAATCCCATAGGAGTTTGTACGTCTCATTCTCTAGCACAGATTCTGGGTTGGACATATACCATTTGTTCGTATGGTCAAACTTCAACTTCTTGCAAAGTTCCCAGTGGATCACTTTGCCCACCCAGTAGTGCCTAGTCTTATATTCTTTCTAAGCTAATTTGCTGCATTCAATTTTTATGTTATTGATGGTTTCGTCTCTTTCACCACATAACCTACATCTGCTGTTTTGTTGCGTCTTATCTATTCTCGCTTTGATATGGTTAGTCCTTATGGCGTTGTTTTGTGCGGCTATTAGAAAAGATTCTTCAGTTTCTCTCTTAAGGTTTCCTTTTCTTAACCACTCCCATGTTTTCTCGAGTGCGATGTTGCTTATTAGTAATTTAAAACACCCAAAGAGTTGTTTTTTCCTGCTTTTGTTTTCTGGTTATTGTCATTCTGCTGGCCCTCGTGTCGTTTGTATTGTTTCTAGTGGCTGTAATTAGTCTTCCTCCGCGTTTTTTATGTAGTCTTCGAGTCGTTGTATCGATGCATCAACGCTGTCTTCAATGCTGGTAAGTCCTCTCCCTCCTTCTCTTCTTGACACATATAGTCTGTCAACGTCATCTCTTGGATGCAAAACCTTCTGCAAGGTCATTAGTTTTCTTGTTCTTGGTCCATTTGTTTAAGTTCTTCTCTGGTCCACGTCAAGTATGGTCCTGAGTAACTTACGAGGGGGACAGCCCAGCTATTTATCCCTTTGACGAGGTTCCTTCTCTAGAGTTTTGTCTCGAGTAATTTTATGGCTCTTCTGAGATACTCTTTTTTAATTTTTTTCTTTCATTTTCTTTTGTTTGATGGTGTCAGCTTCCAATATCCCCAAGTATTTGTAGGTTTCCTTTTATCCGAGCGTTCTGATGACTACTTGATTTGGTAGTTCGACTCTTTCAGTTATGTGTCGATTGCAACCTTTGAATACTAGCATGGTGCATTTTTCTATGCCAAATTCCACTTTTATATCTTTACTGTATATTCTCACAGTTTGTATTAGGGTTTCCAATTCTTTTTCGTTTTTGGCAAAAAGTTTGATGTCATCCATGTACGTCAAGTAGTTGATATTTTCCTGTGATTTACTGAGTTTATATCCGGCCGTGCATTTCCTAAGGATGTGGTTGAGTGGCATCATGGCTATCACAAATAGTATTGGTGATAGTGCATCTTCCTGGAATAAGCCTTTTTGTATATTTACCTCAGCTAAGCTTTGTCCTCCTACTGTCAGTTCCACTCTCCAGGTTTGCATGGTCTTCTCGATAAACTGTACGATTTGGTCGAGTATTTTATACATTTTGAGACTGTAGTATCCAGCTTTGGGAGACCATATCATAAGCTTTTTTGTTGTCGATCCAGGCTATAGCTAGATTTTTCCGTCTCGTTTTACTTTCGTTGAGGATGTGTTGATCTATATATAGTAGTTCTTATTTGCCTCTGGTGCTCTTGCGGCATCCTTTCTGTTTGTCGGGGAAGATTCCGTGGCTTATCAGTGAGTAGTATATCTGCTCCCTAATTTTTGCTGTTTCTATTTTCCACATCATCGGGTCTTATGGGTCTATAGTTGGTTGAAACAGTTCCTTTGAGGGGGTCTTTTTGGATTAGAGTGGTCTTCCCTCTGGTCATCCATTCGAGTATCTCAGTTTTCTGAATGCATTTATTCATTTCAGTAGCAAGTCTGTTGTGTATGGAGGTGAATTTTCAAAACCAAAATCCGTGTATGCCATCAAGCCCAGGGGTTTTCCAGTTTGCTATCTTTCTAAGTGTTGCTTTGAGCCCGTCGGGGTGTATGTTCCCCTAAGGGCTTCCTTCGAGCATTCGCAACTCTGTTTCCATATTTTTTTTTATCCATTCGGCTTTTTTGTTATAATCTTTCCGTTCCCATATTTTGCTCCAAAATCTTCTGACCTTTCTCGCATTCGGTTGTTGACATGGCTTCGCCCATTCTCCTCTTAATTGCTGGTAGAATTTTTTCGTTGTTTTGGAAGGTCCTGTTTTTAGTATTTTTTGGTTGGTCTGCTCAAGCTTGTTTTTGAGTTCTAGTTGCCATGATTCTTCAATTTCGTCCGAAACTTTCTTTAAGTTCCGTTTTAGTATTCTTGCTTGTTGTCGTAGTCTTTTTATCTGCGATTCAAGTCTGAGTTCCCACCCTGGTTTTAACTTTCTGTCTGTGGTCTTCAAGAAGATTCCAATTTTTTCACAGACTAATTTTGCTTCTGCGTATATTAAGTCGTTTAACTCCGTGATGTCATTTGTCCGGATATTTGTCAATACGTCGTTCACTTCCTCGTTTTCGGACTTGACTGTCCTCAAGTATTGGTTCCCGAGAACTTTTCAGACATGATTCTTCTAATGGTATCTAGATTAGTTTTTTCCTCTTGGGTCAGTGTTTGCGTTTGTGTGTTTGCGGTGCATAAGTCTTCGTCAAATAGTGTTTAGTTTGGAGTCTCTGGCTTTCCTGTATTTATTGTCTCGGTTACTGTGGTAGGGGTTTGTAGATGTGTTTGCCTATATATTTGTTGGTAGATTTCTAGTAATCAAGGGCAAAAAACCCACCATTCTTTGTTATTGTTCTACCTGGTCAGTGAGTTTTTGCTTTGTTTCCTTAAATCTGCTAAATTCGGTCCAGATTTCTATCGTTCTTTTTCTATACCCTCTTTTGGCAGGGTTGCTTCTAATATAACAGTATAATGCTAGTTTGTTATCTTCCCTAGTCCATTTTCTACGCTGTGGTCGATTGTGTGAGTGGTCGATTTGTTCATCGTTTGTGTCCCTGAAAGAAGAATTATTTGTGTACCTGGAAAAGAACAGCCAAAATTTGCAGGATGCCTATGTTGATTTAGGTTTCGATTTGTCCTTTTTCATAGCAATACCAGACTCAGAGGTTGTTTATTATCTGCGCGCCTGACACGGATGCAACCGAGAACAGTTACGGTGACTTTTCATGAACAGCGGGCCACGGGAAAAAAAGAAAAAAATTAATTGATAAATTCTTAAGTTTTAACTTATTTAAAGTCCGTTAACCTTAGCTAGTTTCAGGTGTTCCCGTATCACCTTTTCGGTTTTATATTTAATCCCCTTTTGAGACTTTATTTCCACTAAGGCTGGTCCTTTCTTGATAAATATTATGCTCTTTATGTCTTCCTGGTTGTATTGAGGACGGTAATTGTTCTTACTTAACGCTTTCAGATTATATCAGGTACATATATTTTCATCGATTGAAAGAAGTCACACGTAAGCCATATAGAATATGGCGCAGAAAATTTAAACAAATTTATTTCGTGATTTTCGAAATAATTTCGCTGAAAATAGTTCTGTAAAATAAAATGTCTTCATTTAAATTACAACTATTCACCAAAATATTTCACGAGTAACGAAATCAATGTTGTTGTTGTTGTTGTTATTATTATTATTATTATTATTATTATTATTATTATTATTATTTCTTTTCTGAATGTAAATTCCATTTCATTCAGCCGATTTCTTACAGTTGTCACAAACATTGACTCCGGTATTGACCCATTTTTTTCGTTTATTTTGTTGTACATTTTCTATTTTCAAAGTGTATTGCCTTCCTCTACCAGTAGGTTTTCCTTGGTTAACCAGTCCAGTTGACTCCTAAATAATCAACATCTTTCGCAATACTCTTCAGTGAATTGCCTTTTTAAATGTATTTTACGATCATTTCCATTGTTTTAATTGAAGGTTTTTGGGGGGTTTTTTTTGGGGGGGGGGGTTGCTGCTTCTTTTCAATTAGGTATGTCCAAGCACTTGTTGTTGTTTGCAAGAACTATCTGTTAACTGTTAACAGATTTTCATATCTAAGATTCTGCTTGTATTTGAGCAAATTACAAGATCATTCTATATTTTTCCTACACATCACAGAGCATTTTTGTTCAATTAGGATTACAAAACGGATAAGAAATAAAAATGTTTAAATCAATTAAATTCAGTGTCACTAATAAGGTTGTGTTTTTTTTTTAAATAATCCTCTACTGTGAAAATTTTCATAATACAATATTAATTCCATAAGATAATTTTAAAAAAGGATCTCTCTCCATTATGTGAATTTTTTAATAATAATTCCCATTTGAGACTGTTTCATGTATGTTAATACGCCAGGTCAAATGTAAAATCAGCTCTGATCTCACCGTAGATTGGTACGTCAACTAGTGAACTTTCATGGCCACCATACTGATCCAATTTTCAGTTAATTTGTATTTTCTAAATATTTCAAAAGTAAAAGGATGCATTCAAGAAACAGCATTTCGAATTTATTAAGCACGATTTAGTTTGGTACAAGTTCACAATTAAGAAGTTCTCACTGAAGATTGAACTGATATTCTAGCTTGATTAAAATAATTAACATAATAAACCGAAGAGACTTAATGTAAAGTGACAATAGAAGATGGTGAGAATGGAACTTTTTCATGTTGACTACAATGAATGGAAATTGTTCTAACTTCTTTTTCCAAGCAAACAAAATATCTGCATGTCATAAAATTTTGAAATTTTGTTTTTTTCATTTTAAATATTACGTTAGAAAATAATTATTGTATGATTTATTTAAAAGTATTTTCCTTTTCTTTTTTAAGGTTTCTTTTTAATGCATATATATATATATATATATATATATATATATATATATATATATATATATATATATATATATATATATATATATATATAAGTACCATAACACATAAATTAAAAATTCATGTTACAACTGATAGTCACGATCATCAGTCAATACTACATTCTAAACAAGTTATTTCCATTGACTATCGGTTACTGATATAGCCCATCAGCTTTTTCTAAATGTATAGAGGATCTCAAAAATAAAAGCAAATATACTCCAACCATTTCATGGAAAATAAGTTATACCAGCCTATAACAACATGTTTAGCGAAGAAAAGTACTGTCATCACATTTACAGACCAACAAAATCTTTTAATTTGAAGATCAGAGGTAGAGTATCAAGATGCAAACAAAGAACTAAGTTTATTTACCAATCAATCATGACTCGAATGATTAAGAACAATTTAGCAACCATTAAACAAAAATATTAAATGTTTTATATTAAATATTTAAATTTGATGATTCAAATTTTCAAAATTTAACATATGAATCATTGAACGTTAACAATGGCAAACAAATTAAAAAGAAAGAAATGACAGGCTTTATGAAAATAAGCAATTTGATTATCTTTTAACATTTTAAAGTTATCCGGAATAAACGGAGTTATTTAAGAGTAGGCACTCGCAAGGTCTTTTAAATTTGGTTGAACTGTTTATTTATTTCAAATAGTCTGATTGATCCTTTTACGTATGGGATGCTATGAATTAAAAAGAAACCCTAAACTTGTTTGTTTTGTGGAAATAATCGTAACAAGCTTACATTTTATGAATGAATATTTTCTGCAAGCGTTTCCTTTCTATTGAAAATATTTTTCTTAAAGTTCCTTTCCGATGAAAAATAATCATTAGAGCATAAAAATGTTCAATTTTCTTTTAGACATACCCAGGTTCACTGGATTTAACTTTATATTCTTCATTTATTAAGAAGTCACCATTTTTTTCACAAACGATGTTTCATAAATATCAGAATAGAAAAAGTAGAACATTATTAAAAATAGATTTTTAAAAATTAAAAATCTTTATTAATTAAAGAAAATAAATGAAAATAAATACCATAAAAATGATTTTTTCGTCAAAGTAAATGGACATGATGATCCGAGTTCAAATCCTGGATGAGGCTGTTTGCATTTCACATAGCGCTAATACACTTAGGAATGGTATGAATCCAACTATTCTCTCTCTAGTTATGGGTAAATAGTAGGGCAGACTAGGCTCTTTAACAATGCCTTGGCCCCGAATTTGGAGAAGGAAAGTTTTGAATTCAAACCTATTAAACGCCGCTTAGAAATTGACTTTGTGTCGCATCTTGCTCGTACAGAGGGGTTGGGTAAATATATATTTGTTTTCTTTTCATAAAATTAAATTTCTGTGGTATAATAATAATAATAATAATAATAATAATAATAATAATAATAATAAACACTCGAACATAAAAATGGTGGTGATACCAATTGTAGTTGGTGCACCAGGAACAGTCCTCCAAGGCTTTGAAAAAAGACTGGAGGAATTGGAGTTCAAAGGAAGGATCGATCATATACAGATCACAGCATTGTTAAGATCAGCTAGAATACTGAAAAGAGTCCTGGCATCCGGAGAAGACTTCCTGTCATTTAAACTCTATTGAAACGCTACCAGCTAACGCTGGTGTGAAAAACTCACCGTAAACAGGTGTCTACAAATCTACAAAATCACAAGATAAACTTTATGTACATGGCTAATATCAAGATATTTTTAAAAAATGAAAAAGAGCTGTAGACCCTTATACAAATAATAAGAATATACTGCAAAGATATAGGAATGGAATTTGACACTGAAAAATGAACTGATAATGAAAAGTGAGAAGAGAGAAATAACGTAAGGAATAGAATTACCAAATCAGGAAAGCATTAGACTGCTTGGGAAAAGGGAAATTACTCGTACTTGGAATATTGGAAGCGGACACAATCAAACAAACCGAGATGAAAGAAAAAAAAAGAGTATCTCAGTAGAATAGGGAAACTTCTCGAAACCAATCTCTGTAGCAGAAATCTTATCAAAGGAATAAACACCTGGGAAGTCCCCATTGTAAAATACTCTGGACAAGGAAGGAACTCAGACCAAAGGACAAGAAAATTGAAGAGTATGCACATGGCCTTACGGGAGAAATAACACAGATTAAATGTCAAGAAAAGAAGTAGGAAGAGGAATAAACGATTGCGTAGATACAACATAAGCACAAACAAAAAACAGCAAAAACTAGAAAACAAAAATGGGAAGAAAAAATTACTTCGTGGATTTTTCGAGCGAAAAACTGGTGAGATTGCGCGGGAAAATCTGGTCATATCTAAGAAAGGGAAACCTCAAGACTGAATCTCTTTAAATAGCAGCACAAAATAACGCCATAATGACCAATTATGTTATAGCGAAAATTGATTATACGAAACAGAATTGCAAGTGAAGGGGAAGTAGAGACAGAAATGAAACAGTTAATCACATGATAAGCGAATGTAACAAACTAGCACAAGGCTAGGTATGACTGGGTGGAGAAGGTGATCCACTGCAAATTGTGTAAGAGATTAAAATTTTCTCTTACAACTAAATGCTATATCCGCAAACAGGAATTCGTCATAGCGAATGAAATGCATAAAATTCACTGGGATTTTGAGATACAAAAGAATCAGCTAATCCCGGCGAGAAAAAGCCCTCGTGGTAATTATAAAAAAAAAGTCATCTCGTGAATTTTGCCGTTCCGGCGGACCACTGTGTAAAAATCAAAGAAAGCGAAAAGATAGACAAATATATTTGAACTTTGTGAACTTGTGGAATATGAAGGTGACGGTGATACCATTTGTAGTTGGTGCACTTGGAACGGTCTCCAAAGGCTTCGAAAAAATACAGGAGTAATGTAAATTCAGAGGAAGAATCCAGACCGTCCAGATAGCAGCATTTATAAGATCGGCCAAAATACTGGAGACCTGAGAAGACTTGTTGTTACTCAGACTCCAGTAGAAAGACTACCAGCTAACGCTGGTGTGAAAAACTCGCAAGAAGGGAAATAATATTAATAATAATAATAATAATGACGGCCAGAATACTGAGACGAGTCCTGGAGACTTGAGGAAACTTGCTGTCACTCAAATTCCAGTGAAAAACCATCAGCTAATACTGATGTGAAAAACTTTAGAGGAGTAAATAATAATAATAATAATAAGAAGAAGAAGAAGAAGAAGAAGAAGAAGAAGAATTCAAATTTAGGGATTTCTTCATGCAAAATAAAATTTCTAAACAGTTTGGAAAGTTAGAAAAATTATATTAGAAGAACTTAATTTACAATAAAACTACTGACTTTCTTTAAAATATAATCGTCTTTCTAATTCTATCAAAGTGATAAAAAATAAGGGCTAAAAAAAGAAAATCAATCTTAGAATATAAATGACTTAAAATTTGCATAAAAAACATTTATTATAACTGACATACTTTATCATTTTTTAAGAAAATCAGTTTCAGAATGTCTCTTCTGTAAAAAAATGAAATAATAGCATTTATTAGACGAAATAGGTTTTTATTGGTTGTTCACGTCCCTACCTAATATTAGATCGGTCGTAGCGCTTAAAATAGTCTAATAAATGTTTGTTTTTTTTTTTAACTTACCAGCCCACTGCAGGTACTGATAGCGACGAATGAAGACTCCACTCCAGCAATAAAACCTTGATAATAGCAATTTTCATCATTGACATACTGCCTCACTACAGTAGCATTGTCTTCTCTCCATTCGATGAAGGAATCGTAGCTAGTCAGTTCCGTTTTATGTAAAACAAGATTCAAAACATTCTGTTGCCAGCGGATGGCTACATTGAACTGGTTTGGTAAATCAGGATAAACTTGCATGCGGACACCATCCAAGAAAACTTTGTGTTCGCCATCATCGCCCTTATTGGGCAATTTGTAAGTGACTGGCCGGCCTCGTATATCTGTCACATAGGGTATCACAAATTCGCGTCTCTTTATTGAGCAATTACTCCCTGCCAAAGTGTCTAAAAATGAAAAGATAGTAAAATGTTTGTAAATTAATATAAAATACTAAAAACAAGAAAGAAAAATTAAGATTTAAGTTTATCATACGACATTTGGCTGAAAATAACATAATTTATGATCAATTTTGAATTAGAGGAAATTGTCGGAAATTGAGTGAAGCAAAGGTTGACTTTATTTAAGAATTGAATTCATTTTAACTTTGATTCTTAATTCTAATTCAATTTCTAAAAATAACCGTTAACTTTGATACGAAATAATCTTTTTTTTTAAATTTCTAATCATATGTACTTGCCAAATGAACATTATCTCATGTCAATTGTGTATGTAATGTAACCTATTTTTGATCCTTTTTTATCACTGATGATCCTTTTTTATCATTGTGATGAAAGAAAATCATTTGTATTTTAGGATGATTGCAGTTATCTAAAAAAAACAGAATTTTATCAAGCTTAATATTGATAATTTCCATATCGCGATCTGAAAAAAAAATATAGTTCAGAAGTTAAATGCATCAGCGAGAAACACTTGGTCATTCATCGATTACTTTAACTTATTCTTAACAATGCATTATGAAGACTTGAAGCTAGCATAAAAATGTAACCGTTCGTATCAGAAGACCAATATTGATATATTCATCAATAACGTCATAAAAAAGGGTTTATGAACGGATAGATAAAAGTCAAGGTTAAGTTGATTTTTAATAGCAGTTCATGGCATTTTTTTACTATATTTTGTATTATTGTCAGAAAGAAACCGTATTTAAATCATTAAAAAATAATTCTAATTGTAAAAGTAGTCTACATCTGATTATTGAAGTAAAAATTTTAGTGTCTGTTATAGGGTTCTCCATAAATAAAAAAAAAAAGGATAATATATATTTTTAAAAAACTGCGTTGTAAAGTGTGATATCAATTTACTGCAAAACATATAATCAAGATAATTTTCTTTCTTTCGGGAAGAGTTGATTTTGTTACTTGAAATCAGTTATTTAGGATCTGATAACTTTCAGAATTGGATGTACGACAATTTTATAAAAGAATAATTTTATTCACTTAAACAAAGCGTTGGATGCAAATCTTGATTGACGAAAATCATTAGTTAACTTTATAACAGAGTGACGTAGAAAGCTAAAGCCCTTCAAATACACACCAAAGTTTTACCGTATCTATTTTGAATTCAATATCAAAGAATGTTTTGACAGTTCTTGAAAACTGATGATCTAGAGAAACTTTTGAAGGAAGATGGAGCCCAAACGTTATGTAAACTTACATTAAAAAATAGTCGTGAAGCAGTCAGCACGTTTGGATGATACATTGAAACGAGAAAATATTTTTCTGGGCAAAGAAATTTGTTGCTGATTTTCCTGATGGACATTTCTTCCATATAGGACGTATCACATGACCTGGCACCTTTAAACTATCAATTGCAGCGCTTATCTGATCATGAGTTCAAACAAAATTAATCGAATGCATTGATTCAAGTCCGGAAGCATTTTCTTGTAGAGAATACTTTATTTGCTTAAAAGTTGACCTAAGGTCATTGTAACAAAAGAACTAAATAACTAAGATATGAATTTTTATTAACAAAATATTCATCAAAACTTTTGACTCCACCTAATAAATTGCCTTTTCAGACAACACAATTGAAATAATCAAGTATTTTTTTCCATCATTTTAACTGATTTCATCCAAACATCAACTCTATCAACCTACTCGTTAAGTGAGAAAAATTTTCCAGGTGAATCCAATTTACCTTTGGGTAATTTAAAATCTATAAATGTTTTGAACCGAAGAGCAAGGTGGAGTGTAATCTAGAAAAGGTCTTGCACATAATTAATGCTTTTGCTCTAAGATTCATAGTACGTTTACCATTATTGTCAAAGACAAAGCGTTTATCGGTCTTATTACATAAGTAAGAAGAGCATTATTGGTGTACATTTCCACTATAAGTTACGAGAAATTCGGAATGCAGATAAAATTAATGGACGTTATTTCAGAATTTCTTTTATGTAGTTATCCAGATATCCAGAATGATTTACATAGAAATCAGATAGTAAAGTCACAGGAAAAAGTGTTTAAAAATGGAAGAAAGAATTAGTTGATTTAATTTGATTTTTACAGGAGAAACCGAACTTTTTATTTGTCAATATAGGGAATAAATAAATATAAGCACACAATATCCATAATACACAAACGCGAATATTATATCCTAAAGAAACTATTACGGGTGGACATTATGCTAATGATTTAGCACTTCTTGCAGATATATCTACTCTAGCTGGATCTCCGCTGCATAACCGAGAGTAAGCATCAAGTGGTATTGGCCTCTATGTAAACTCAAATAAAATAGAGTTCATGTGTTTTAAACAAGATGATGTCATTTCCACACTAAAATGAGTAGCTTATTTGGTGGCAGTATCTCATCCACGGAAGATGATGACAACATATGCATAGGAAAGACTTGGGCGGCTATTAACAGGTTATTGATCCGATGGAAATCCGATCTCTCTGATAAAATAAAATGGGAATTTATCCAAGCTGTAGCTGTGTCTGTATTATTGTACGGCTACACCAGCTGAACTTCATCGAAGTGCTTGGAGAAAAGGCTACAGGGGAACAATACAAGGATTCCGCATGCTATTTTGAACAAATCCAGGTAGCAGTACTACACAAAACAGCAACTGTACAGCCACTTACCTCCTACATCACAAACCATCCAAGTAAGACGAGCAAGACATGCTGGGCAATGCTGGAAAAGCAGAAATTAACGCATAAGCGACACTCTCCAGTGGACACAATAGTGTTGGCCGACCAGCAAAGATTAGTTCTGCGTGGATATAGGGTGCAGCTTAAAGGACCTACCGAGAACAATAGCCGATAGGGATGGTTGGCGAGAGAGAGAGAGAGGAGAGAGAGAGAGTGGAGAGAATCCATGCTATCAGTACTACTTGATGATATATATGCGAGGATCATTAAATAAGTTTCCAGACTTTTTTCGTATGGGCACTTTTATTGATAGTACACACAAGAAACTCTAGTCCCCTTCGAAGTAATCTCCTCCGGCTGCAATGCACTTGTACCGTTCCAACGACTTCTGGAAGGCCCCATCGAAGTCCTCTTGTGTGAGCGTGTCAATGACCTTTGTCACAGCCTCTTTCATCTCCTCAATTGTCTCATAACGACAGCCTCTGAGCTTAGGGAATAACCAAAAGTCGCAGGGAGCAAGGTCTGGACTATTGGGAGGCTGAGGAACTGTCTTGATGCCCATCTTAGTCAAATAGTCTGCGACAAGGATGGAGTTATGGACTGGTGCATTGTCCAGGAGGAAATGCCACTGAGCCGATTTGAAGAGTGCTGGCCGCTTCCTACGGAATCTCTTCCTGAACTCCCTTAAAGCCTCAACATAGTAACCTTAACCCTAACCCTTTAGCCAATCAACTCTAGCGTATTGACTTCCTTACTCCTCCCACACCTCTCATCATCCCTCACAGACTGCCTGCCTTCCTTGAATCTCTTATGCCACTCAAAAACTGATGCTCGATTCATGCAAGATGGTCGAAAAGCAGTCTGAAGCTTTCCATACATTTCTGCCATTTTTTCCAAGTTTAAAACAGAATTTTATTGCATATCGTTCTTTTAAAGTGTCCTCACGTCCAGGTTGCATGTTTGAAATTCACCAGCTGTGACAATCAGGCTTTAGTAGGGTGTATTCCAATTCCTGCTGTAGCTGTTCATTTAAACCTGAAATCATAAAAATTGGTCAGTGATCTCATAGGATGTATAGCAATAACATAGTGAATTTTCAAGAGTCTACGACAATTTTAAGTGCGTGTACCAAAAAAGTCTGGAAACTAATTGAATTCACCACACACACACACACACACACACACACACATATATATATATATATATATATATATATATAGAGAGAGAGAGAGAGAGAAAGAGAGAAAAAAGGGGAGAGTTTCATCTGTTTTGGTTTGAAGGTGTCGACTTATGACTCAGAAAAGAGATTTTATAAAATATCAAAATCGTGCATACACTTTAATAAGGAAGGGTAAAAAATTTACTTTTTAATTTTCATCGATTAAATGATATAATTCAATAAAAAAATAAGTTGATTTGTTGAACTGAAGAGTTCCCCTTTTTTTCTTATGAAGAACTGTGAAAGTTCTTGATAAAAAAAGGGGGAACTCTTCAGTTCACAGATTCCATAGGTGAAATTTGCTTTTGCAAAAGTTATTGTTTTGTAATTTAGTACTAATTGTAAAGAAAAAATTCTTGATTTTTTTGGAGAAGCAAAAAAAAAAAAATCCTGAAAATGTTTCAAACTAAGGGGTACATTTTTTAAATACTATTTAAAATACGAAAAATTTTACATTTTTAGTTATTAGCTTCTTTTTATTGTACCAACCTGTAATGTTACATTTTAAAGGGTAAAAAATTAACAAAAATTAAATCGGTTATTGATAATCCAAAAACTGATTTTTAACCAAATGCTTTTCATATTTCTTAAAACAAAATATATTGATTGTAAACAGTTTAACTCAAAAACTTAAATAAATAAAATATAGAATAAACGAATACTTTCCATTTGAATTAATACACGAAATTTTCCGCTTAAAAATAAGGACATTTTTGTTTCTTAGCTTCTTTTTATTATTACATTTTTAAAGGATAAAAAAGAAAATGAATACATTTTTATCACTGTACCTCAGTAAACAATTAAAAACTGAATCAAAATTTTTGTCATATTTCAAAAAATGTTTTTAGAAAAGTTAAATTATAAAGTTTCAAATCACTCATGAATTTAAGATTATATTTTTTCAAATAATATTGTAAAAGTAAGCTAAAATGTCCTAAAATTGAATAATATTGTAATACGTGAATTCTTAGATTCCTTCATCGTTTAGTTTTTAAAGAGTAAATAAAAATTTGAATTTAAACTATGGTGCTCTTCGATTGACTAAAAAATTGTTCTCTAACTGAGAAAAAATAAAGATTTATTGGAGACCAAAAAGAAAAATGTCATGAAAATGTTTTAAACCTTTCACTAGCAGGTTACATATTTCTATATATTATTTTAGATAAAAAAGAATAAAAAAAAAACTAAAACAATACTTTTGATTTGAATTGATTGGCGAAATCTTTTAACTACAAATAAGGACACATTTTTAATTCTAACTTACTCCTTTTCCCTCTTTCTATCTCAGTCATTGGTGTTCATAGAATTCTTTTAGTCTGGCCATGGTCCTAGTACACACACACACACACACACACACGAATATATCTTCTTTTTTTTTTCATCATACAACGCGTGAAAGCCGCCCACCAGGGTGATAACACAGTTTCAGTAGCTCAAGGCGGTACTTATATATATATATATATATATATATATAAACGGTTTTCGACTTTAACGAAATCGTAGATCTGTCCAGACTAATTTTGGATTTACCTCACGTAATTCAATAAATGCAGTGAACACGAAGCTCATCCCGAACATTTTACTTTTATTTACTCTCTTTATACTTGCAAAGAATAATGGATTACGTTACTTTACATGAATTCTAGTACGCGCGTGCGTGGTTACAGCTGTAGAGGTAGAAAAGTTAACAGTATTTCTTAAGGATAAATTAGATTCCACTTAAATTTGGTCAGTGGAATGTTAGTCGAATTAAAGTTGTATAGTTGAAGGATATTCTGACTAATATCTGTTTACTAGGTAAAGCACAAACATTGCCATAGCAACATTATAATCAGTAACATATATGACTAGTTTATTTACCTTTCTCTCCACTTATCGGCCGGTTTCGACAATGGATCGTTTTTGAAGCGGATAGGCTTCTCGCATAACAGGTGTGCATTGTCAAGAACATTAGAAGGATACCCGGGGCAATGAAACTGGCTGTTACCTGGGAAACGCCCTACCACACCTGACGTTAAACACTAAGAAGAAATATTTTCTAATCTTAAAGGCATGACGGTGTAAGAAAGAGTTCATAGGAAAAAATGTGACTTGCATTGTGGAAATGTAACAACTAACCGAATTCATTTTCTATTGTACCGAATGAAGAGCAATCATCTGGTTTAGGAAACTTAAGGTTTTACCGACAACTGCTCCTAATTAGTTCGTTATAGCCAAGATTTACAATATATATATATATATATATATATATATATATATATATATATTAGTTGGTCCACAAAGAGATTTGTACTTTTTAGGATTTATTTATTTCATTCTTACATACGTATATGTTTCCAGCTGGTTGCTTTTGTCAGAGAACATATATGCCACAAGACCTTGTTAATAGGGTACTCAATGAGACTTGAACTCACTCGTGTGTACAGTTTGAATGGTTTTCAGTTGGTTATAGGTTTATATGGAGTTCACTCCTCTCTTTTTCTAAGAGTGTATTTACCCCACATTGGTCTTTGATATATTGATTTATTTTAGTCGGTGTGTGTGTGTGTGTGTGTGTGTGTGTGTGTGTGTGTGTGTGTGTGTGTGTGTGTGTGTGTGTGTGTGTGTGTGTGTTGGAGTGGATTTAGATTTCATTCATAGTTATTTTTACTCTGTGTGTGTGAGTGTGTGTGTGTGTGTTGAGATTTATATGTGTGTGTGTGTCTTCGTTCACCTACTCATTCAAAAATATTTCTTTCTCTTTTTGGACCTACAACTATATATATATATGAAGAAATGGTAGATTTTGGTGAATCTGACAAGATGATATAAATTACGGGTTCTTTATTCACAGAACTTCTTCAGAGTCTGAAGTAAATAGAGAACTAAATATTACCACTAAACCCGTTGTAAGTGTTTGATTTATCCACTTTCCGCTTATGTTATCATATAATATATATATATACATATGTGTGTGTGTGTGTGTGTGTGTGTGTGTGTGTGTGTGTGTGTGTGTGTGTGTGTGTGTGTGTGTGTGTGTGTTGACTTTATTCATCTTTGCTCGAGACACTTGATTTATTTTTTCAAACAGTTTTCTAATAAAATAACCATTTAATATAAGAGTAATGCATAAATCAAATATCTATGAATATGTTGGAGTACTGATATATATATATATATATATGTGTGTGTGTGTGTGTGTGTGTGTGTGTGTGTGCGTGCGTGTGAGAGAGAGAGAGAGAGAGAGCACGACAAAAATTATCCGTATAGATATTTATTCGAGTGGATTCAGTTCTGGGACTTAAAAGCAAGAACTTGATAGTCTCATTTATAAATACTTAATCATAATAATCTAATATAGATCCAATGTTTGTACACAAAACACAAACGCACACACACACACACACACACACACACATTAAAAATGGGAGAGCGTGATGAGATTTTTATTAGTTTTGTCGTTAAAATGCTCTAACATTTTAAATAAAATAATTGCCTATTAAATAATTGCCAATTAAATCGACAATTTAATGATAGTGTGGTGCGTTTCACGCTCACTTTGACCGTTTTAATTTCTCCAATGAGATAACTAAAAAAATAATTATTATGATTTATCTGTAATTAATTATGATATCATTTCTATGAATATGATGTAACTTAATTGCCCCCAAGACGGCATTTAAGCTTTGATTATTTTACGTTTTGTGAGTTTTTCCCACCAGCGTTGGGACTGGAGATTGAGTGACTGCAAGTCTCCTCAGTTCTCCAGGGCTCTTTTCAGTATTCTGGCCAATCTTAACAACACTGTTATCTATATGATTTTGATTTTTCCTCTACTTTTCAATTCCTACCAGACTTTTCTTTCAAACCTTTGGGACCGTTCCAAGTGCACCAGCATAAGAATCACTGTCACCCTCATATTTCACAGTTATCTTTAGTTCTCTGGTAAGGTTCAAGTATTTTATCATGTTTTCTTTTATTTTCACTCTGTGATCCGCCAGAACGGCAAAATCCACTCGATGATAAGTTCTTTCTTGTTTATTGCCATTCTATCTACTGGCCAAGATTAGGCGATCCGTTTGTATCTCAAAATCAAAGACGATTTCATGCGTCTCTTCCTATTGAACGGATTCTTTTCGGTACCTAAAGTCTGGGTGAAAACAAATTTCCTGATGACAAGAAACATGCGATCGTCCCACTCTCTTAATTGTAATTTATTTAATGAGAGAGAGAGAGAGAGAGAGAGAGAGAAAAGAAGTCGCAAATCATCAAACTATTGCAGTTACCAAAGCGTTCAGTTGCTATTCAGGTAAATAGTTAACACCGTGTTTATATGAATAAGAGAAACATATTTAAATAGGATTAAACTTACCCATCTTGGCTTTAGCAGTTAATGAGGAAACCTATTAAAGTTAAAAAAAAAAAACAATTACAAACATAAAATCAATAGAAAATAAACAGAAAATATATTAGAATTAATTCTTTTTCAGTTATAAAAAGTTAGAAATGAATTTCTTGAATTGTCAATGCGGTTAATTTCCATGTTAAACCAAAATGTTGTCGTAGCAATCGTTAATTGAATCCGTATGAACTTTGTATTCTCGAATGTTCACTTTTCTCTTTTTTGGCTTTTTTACAACACAATCAAGTTGGCTTACAGAGACGCAACACTTGCAAATGTTTGCAACACAATCAAGTTGGCTTACAGAGACGCAACACTTGCAAATGTTTGCAATACAATCAAGTTGGCTTACAGAGACGCAACACTTGCAAATGTTTGCAACACAATCAAGTTGGCTTACAGAGACGCAACACTTACAATAATTTTTTCAAACACCAAATTCTTGTCCATGAAAATAAAACAAAACTTGAATGATTTGGTTTTTGTAGCACGATTTTCACTATTTATCTGTGCATTGTAGAAAAACATACTTTAATTGAGATGCGCATAGTAATGTGCTCATAATAAAAACCAATGATCATTAAATTTTACGTCCTAAAACAGTTTATTTAAAATCTACACAATATTATTACTCTATGTATCAGAGTTTGTATAACACAACACTAGAATTTTACATGTGATTAAACAATTTCTAACAAAGATTAAATAAGCGAACTAAACAAAAAAGTAAAAAAAAAAGTAATAAAGAAGAAAAAGAAAAAAGAAAAGAAACTATTCGAATTAAAATGCACATATATTAAATAGCATCCAGTAATAATTAAAATCTGCTTGAAAGTATCAAGTTCACATCAGTGCTTAGATATTCTGTAAAACTTTTTTCATCATGTGTAATATAATTTATTATATAACTGTTATGGGACATATCCTACCATACCCCAAAGATGGACTCGTCCAACCTAAACATATTCTCCGAGCTTAGCTCGCTCGGGGGGGGGGGACAACGTCTCGTTCCTTACGAGACATTTGACAGACGGACTGCAAGCTGAGCACGGCTAGTACTTCCTTTGTATGACTTCCTTTTTCTGCTAATACAATAACGTTTACCTATCACCTGTTGTTTGAGTTGTTCTTCCACCGGTCTTATCTGAAGACCACAACAATAACCTAACATAATATCCGTAAAAATGATCGGTACTTCTGCTTAGGATCAGAGTGCGTGTATTATAACCCAAGGAGATAAAAGGATAAGGAGAATTGGTATAATGAAAAACAATTCCTGTTGTAAAAAGAAAAAAAAAGAGTCGTCACTATTCAATAAGTTAAGATAAAACAAGGTCATGTTTATTATTATCATTACATTTAATGAATACGCTAGATATTTGGTCGTTATCACTCGAAGTTAAATGACAGCAAGTCTTCTCATGACTTCATTATTCTTGTCAGCATTCCATCCGTTCTTATTATTGTTGTCGTTTTGATTCTTCATAGAATTTCTTTTAATTTTCTTCCTAGTTTCTTTATGACTGTTCTAAACATGCCAACAATGATCGGTACGACCATGGCCTATAACATTTTCAGTTTTCTTGCAAAATCTTGATATTTGTATAAAAAACAAAAATTAAAAAAAAAAAACAACTAGAAATAAAAAAATAAAAACTGATAATAATGTCATTCAACTTTACTTTGACGTCAGGTAGAACAGTGAAATACATCACCAGAAAAAAAAATTATCCCTCTTGTTTGAATCGCAAACTCCCACCAAAGTGGGTTTCAAAAGAAGCCTGAGATTCAAGTGTCGCGCGTAAACTGGGCATAGTTGCACATTGCTCCACTAGATGTCACTCATCGACACTATCATATGTCAATCTGTCACGTGACGTTGCTCTAGATTGATCAATTTGGTTCGAAGAAATTTTTAAAAGCAGCCTTGACAATTTTCACAATGATTGATAAAACGACAGTGTTCATGAAGATGTTTTCTTTGGAACAACAATTTCAGCTTCGATGCTTCGAGAATATTTTATGAAAATGTTTAAGACAAAAATACAAAGCTATGAGTGGTATTTGTATTTCAATATATCACTTAAAGACTAACCACAACATGGTAAAATTTCATCGAGTCAAAATTATGAAAATCTTGCAAATGTTTGCAACACAATCAATGAAAATCGTCGTCGGACTTTTCAGAACGCATCATCTTTGAGTTCGTGCCAACAAATGTTAACAGAATATTTGTTTTTCTGAAAACTTTGTTCCTCGTTTGTTCAAAGAAAATAAAAGCAATAATCCTTTGAATGTGCATCTCGGTTTGACACAACAAATTCAAAATGATTCACTATTTCTTCCTAAAGTTTGGATATATACACAAAACTTTGAGTGTATATGTTTGCATGTATGCACACATAAGTAAAGTTGGCGACCATAGCCGAGGGCGACTCGAAGGCTCCCTTTTCAGTAGCTAATACACCGAGGTGTAGGGGAGGGCGCTATTCCTTTCCTTGGATTGATCTCTGCCTTATAATGCTGAGTGTTAAGCCAGGGGGTTTCAAGTACCATTTTATAAGTCTTGAGTATGAATCGACCTGGGATTGAACCCCGGTCTCCCGGTCCAGTGGTGAACATTCAACCCACTAAGCTAATAGTTTCACTCATGTTTTAAATTGTAGTTCGAGTATTTTTGGCTATCGCTGGTCATTATTGAAAATGCAAGTTATTATCTTTTAAATCCAGAAAATTGTGGTGTTGTCAAAGAACATTGTAATTTTTAAATGAACATTTTTATGTGCCCATAACATCATGTGATTGTATACATTAGTTATTATTGGGTCTGTAGTTTCCTTGGCAGAGGCATCTGCAAAGTGAAAAAATTGAAAAAATCAATTCAGGTAACTTGATTATGTAGTAGAGCTGACATCTATTCAATGTAGCCGCCTTCAGCCTCAATCACCGCCTCGATACGGATCCGGAACAGGGAGCATGCCTTTTCCACAAGCGCTGGCGGGAGCTCGGCGAATACTCGGCGGATGGCGGTGATCAGGCTGGCTTTGGTGTTATGGGAGGTCATGTTGGTGATGTTCTCGACGTATGACCAAACGAAGTAGTCCAGCGGGTTCAGGTCGGGGTATGAGGGGGGCCAGTGAGAGAAGGGTACAAAGTCGTAGCACTCATTCTGAAGCCAAACCTGTGTCTCTTTGGACTTGTGGGCCGGTGGCAGACCCTGGGTGTGGCAGCAGGAGTTGGCGCACCTTATTTCACTAGGCGATCACCACATTCTTCAGCATATCCAGGTACACTTTAGTGTTGACTTTCAAGCTGACTTCGAAGATATGAGGTGGCATGATGTGGCCCTCACTTGAAACCACACCAAAGACCATAACCGTAGCCGGAAACTTTGTTTTTATCACCCTGGGCACGTCCTTGTTATTCGTGGCAATCCAGCGATGGTTCTGGCTGTCATAACTTGGATCGGTAAAGAGCATGGGTTGTACAGCGGCGCATCTCCGATCTCGCTCGTTGAATATTATGTCACTTTCAGACATGATTGAAGGCTCCTATCGCTTTTGGGATTTGTACACAACTGGCCAACTAGTAGATGGTATGCAACAAAAAAAAAAAAAAAAAAGAGAACCGGTTTTCATTAAACGGAAATGGAATCATGTCCTCTTTTCTAGGGCGATAATTTTATCGTTCCACCCTGTAATAACCTTGGGAAACGTATGAACTCCCTTATTCCCTCCAGCTATGGGTTAAATATTACCACTACCGATCTTCAACAGGGATGGCTTTGGCATGAAATAACCTACGAAATTTGACACGTCATTTAACAAAGAAACAGAAACCGAAACGAATTAACAGAGATTAAAAATATTGTCTTCCTCTCACCAACCAATAAAATATTATCTTCATATCACCAACCAATAAAAAATTATCTTCATCTCACCAACCAATAAAATATTATCTCCCTCACACCAACCAAATGCTTAAGATTTATCATCTACTGAAGAAAACTAAAAATAGTTAACCAAATTCAAGCTAATAACACAACCCCTGGTACAAAAAAAAATTATTTACGAATTGTTGTGCTCATTGCAAGATTTCGTCTCCAACACCAAAAAAGAGCAATGAAGATTTCAGCTGTTATACATGACATTAAGATGATTAATTATTCACACAAAATAAATCTTGCCTAAATATGTTCGAGCCGAGTCGACAGATCTTCTCCAGATTTCACTATCTAGCATTGGATTTCAATGCAATTCAGTGTCTTCTCTAAGGTTATCAATGTAGGTGGTCTGCTGTCTCCATCGACTGATTTTCCCTTGTTACAACACTTATTCGGAATCTTCTTTCTACTGGTGAAGAATTAAATGTTCAGCGAGTCTTATCCATCTTTCTCTAACTTTCATTGAGACCATAAGGTCTTGGACATCACGGTATAGAATTTTATTGGTCAGATGGTTCCTCAAATAGCTTATATATATATATATATACATAAAAAATTAACTTAAATCGCGAGTCGGAATTCTCCTTCTAAAGTTTCACGTCAACGGATCATCAGGGAGTCTCGCACCGACCTGGTTCCTGGCGGGTTTTTCTTCTTTTTTCCTGGTAACCGTGAATGCTGGTAGATAGTAGATTAATAAATATATATATACATATATAGAGAAAGAGAGAGAGAGAGTGAGAGAGAGAGAAAGATGGTTTCTTTGTTTAATGGCATATCAACCTTTGTAGGTTATTTAATGCCAAAGCCATTCTCCTAGAAGAACAGTATTGGTACTATTTAACCCTTAGCTGGGAGGATAAGGGGATTCATACCTTTCCCAAGGGTATTTGCACGAAAGTGAACATAATAGTGCGACTGGAGTACGAACTCGCTTACTACGATTCCGCAGTCCATCGCTTTAACCACAAGGACACCCCTATATATATATATATATATATATATATATATATATATATATATATATATATATATATATATATATATATATATATATATATATATATATATATATATATATATATATATATATATATATATATATATATATATATATATATATATATATATATATATATATATATATAAAGAGAGAGAGAGAGAGTGAAAGGACCATGATATTGTAAATTC